>JAABKK020037489.1:0-13709 GCA_011634745.2 Catotricha subobsoleta | reverse complement strand
ACGTTGTAGACGTGATTATTTGCATGGAAAATATATTCATTTCCAAGTGCTTTTTATTAATCCGACACCCCGTTTAAAAGCCCACTTGACTCTCAATATATGTATAACAAAACCACTTGTCTTATCACAAAAATATATAATAAAAACATTTTTTTTTTTCACTTAAACGAAAACTTGTAACATCATATTGTATAATGTAATAAAATAAAAGCAACATAAAAATCGAAAAAATATCGACAAAAACACCTGTCAAAGTACACAATAAAACATATATTCGCTGAGTGTTTGTTTCAATGGTTTTATCTTCATTCTTTACTTTTATTTTATTTTATTTTATTTATTCTTTTTTTTTTTTGTGTTGCTGGTTGTATTATTATGAAGGTACTACTATACACTCGAATGTTATAGACTTATTAAAATAGCTAATTTTTTTTTTTCGTTTACTTTATCGATTTGTAGTTTATATAAAAGTAAATTGAATATAAAATTATTATTTATGTAGTTGATTTATGTAATATAAATAGTTTTTTCGTGTGGAGCTTTATGCATATATACTAAATGGTAATGCTTAATTTATAAAATATATCCTGAATACTATATATGTTGGTGTTTATTGTGCATAAATGTGTATCACATATAATATATTTCATTTACACTGAGCTTGTAAGTAATAAGTATCTTAACTATCTATCACTAAATGTGGTGTACCTTATTATCTATTATGTTATAATAATTTTGAAATTCTCTATCATTTCTTTTATACATTTATTTTATATTAGTTAAATACGAAAAAAAGTAAAATGCATTACATTTTATTTATACATAAAATACAGTGAAACAAATATAAGTGAACACTTCATAAGGGAAACCATCCAGTTATCTTAAATAACTAATTTCTCATATGCGATTGAAACTTCTATATAGCCTATTGGTTAATTACTGATTAATTTTACTTTAAATTACAAGTAATTCATTTCCATTTTTATTCTGATGATTCTTTCATCTCTATAGTGGGAATTACATCTTTCTTCTACATATTTATGCTACACAAAAACAGATAAAATAAGCTGCCAATAAATTGGTACACTTTACTTTATTTGTGTTATATTAATTCATATGCTAATTTAAATTCTAAAATTCTATATCCGTTTTCTTATTTTATGAGCGATAGTGTGGAAGATATAACTTATAAGATGTGGAAGTTTTTCGTACGGTGTGGAAGATTTTTATAAGATGTGGAAAACTTTCATAAGATGCGGGGAAGACATTTTCACGGACTACAGATCGACTCCAAAATCTATATATTTTTAAGTTCTTCAATTTCTGCATTTAATGAATGGTCGACGACCTATTTCCGCCCGCTATTTTCAGAGAAAAAAAAATCACTAAAGCGATACTTGATTTTTTTTTCTTTCAAAAATAAAGTACGACGAATTTTACACTAAAATAGTGTTTGAACTTCAATAGAAATGAAATGTTGGTTAAACCTCTATAAACGAGTCCTGTGTGGGAGAAAACCTCTAAACGTGAAGGTTTTCTTCGCCGACATCAAAATAGCCACTTGCAAAAGTTTCACTGTATTTTCTATAAACTCGCGTTCAGATTTATATAATATTCATTCCTATACAGTTTTACATTTCCGTAATACAGAAAATATATAATAAAATATTATAAAATGTAATTGATAGTAATGTATATTTATCAAGGTATTTATTGAGAAGAACAAAATTATTATATTTGTATTTCGAATTTGTATCCACATATAATACGATTGAATTGAATATATATGCCTATTTTATGCACGCGTATTTTTATTGACATCACGATCAGACAGATTCGAAAAGTTAAAATCGACTGGATGGAAATAAATATTAAGTAAATTATACACAGGTATGCATGCATAATATTAATCGTCCTCTTTTTATCGGCCTGCACTTATGTTTTTGTTTTTTTTTTTGTTTTTTTGTTGAAATTGTTGTTGCTGTTATGTTATACATGATGGTAGATTCATTTAAGTAAGTATTTTAGCGATTTTTTTTTAATTTTTTTTTGTTAAAGTATGTGTGCGGTGCTCATGAGATAAAACACTAATACAAATATACCCATTGCCAAAGCATTAAAATGGACAAAAAATATTCCAACTTATAGAAATACCGATTCTTTTCTCAAAGCATAAAAAACAAATATTTAAATATATATGATAATTTTTTTAATTGAGCGGACATATATTATATTCATATAGATATCTATAATGGAAAATCTATAGTTAATGACTTTGATTTATTTATTTCTTTCTGTAGCTAATCCAAGTGAAAAGTGTTAACCGACACTTTAAGGCGTTTATTAATGAACTTTGGTAGTATGTTTATTAAATGAGTAGCTACTCATAAAAATCATAATTCCTACCGAACTACGAATAGGATTAGAAAGATTAGAAAAAAAAGAGAAATGTGAAAAAAAAAACAAAAAACAAAAATTATTTCATTGTTGATTAAATTAACGATATTCGATTTTATTTCTTATCAGTTAAGTATTTTATGTGATATTCCAAGAAAAGAGTTTCACAGAAGCTCCCATATTTTATCAAAAGAAAAAAATATTTATGAAATATTCTCCATTTATTTTATACGACATTTTTTTTTTTTGCTTCATAATAATAAAGAAAAAGCAAACTTCCCTCAAGGCATAATTTGCAATACAATTGTAAGAGAAAATTATTGGTTTCATATGTTTGGCATTCTAAATCAATCCTACGCACATATACAATGTATAGGAACGTAGGTACGTACTTGATACATCCTTAACCATTGTCCATATCGAAAGAGATTTCACAATTCAACACCTTGTCAACTCATTAAATGAAAAAAATGATAAACAACAAAAGCGCCACATTTACTTTGCCGTTTTGTAAAGAAAAGAAAAAAAATAGGTAGAATGTTAAGTAAATGTGAAATGATAATTGTATGTGCAAATTACATAAAAATCATTGCACAGATTGCGTTTTAAATTTTTAATGAAATATATTTACGTGAGACATAGAGATGCGGAACTGTACATATTTATCTAGTTTTTTTTTTTTTTTATATTGAACACAAAATAAATATATATAATATGTGTGATTCAATTGAATTAAAACTAATGTTCGATAATACGACAGCATTCATCATGTCATCATATTAATAGTCGTTGACCAAGACCATTTAAGCACTATTATCGTTTAAATATACATTTTTTCTCTTCTCTTGTCTGTTAAATTACATACGACATTGGAAATAATATGCAGGTGATGAAAATTATGTATTTTATTCTACAAAACTCTATTAATGTTAAAACAGCATAAAATAAAAATCTATCGATTAATAAATGGATTAATTTAAGTTCTTTTTTTATATTGAATGTTTTTATTTCTCTACTGATCAATGAAAGAAATCTACAGAAAATTTACATTTACATTTGCCGATTATTTAAACATTCTTGTAGATTAAATTAACATAATTTACTGCCGCTATGATTTTCTCTTTTTCTCAAATCGATGATGATATTATTTATTCATCTATTTTATAATTTGCATGTTTTAGTTTGAATATGAATTAGATATAATGCAGTCGGGCTCTTTATAGAATGAAAAATTAATTTTATAAAACATTATGTTAAATTTATGAACATTTTTTTCTTTTTTTTCATATAACTAATGTATTCTAATTGTATATTAAATTAGGATAAATGTCAATACTAAGAGAATACTGTCGTCAAATCATAAATTTTTGCAATTCACTTTACTTCAAGCGAATAATCACTAAATTCTAAAATTTACTAAACTAAAATAATTCTCGATTTATTTGCAAAAATTACCTAAAAATTTTCCCCTTAACTTTTCTGCTACTTCTTTTTTTTTAAAAAAAAAAAAAAAAAAAACAATTCTTGCTACAAACAATTGTTAATTCACTCAGAATTAGTCAAAAATATTTTTTCATATAGAATAGTCCGAGGTGTTCGTCCTCAGATTTAGTACGTGTGTATCCAATTATTTGGAATATTCAAAAGCATTCATAAATTTTCATAAATATTTGCGTATTCCAAAACTTTTGAAATAAACAAAAATATTCATCAATTTATTGATTATATGCAAATAGAAATTAACGAATAATTTATGAATATTCAGGAATATTTAAGATTATTACAAAAAAAAAAAAAATTCAGAACATTCAAATATTATTCAAAATGCGTTAATTGTATTCAAAGAATGGCAAAACCCTCAGATAAATCAAACAATTTTTCCTTAGAAGTTGTTAATGAGAAAAAAAAAATCAATGAAACTATTAGGTGTTAAATTCGAATTTCTATCGATTCTAATTTCTATCAAAAAAAAAAAAATGTTTTTTTTTGAATTAGGTTCGATTTTTTATGAACTATTAGATATGATCAACTATTTCTATCACAAATTTTATAATAAAATAAATTGAAAAAAAAATGTAAATAAAATTGAAATGGCCATGATTCAATTATCTGAATAAAATTTCGGTTTTGAGTGTTTGAAAACAAAATAATATAAATAATGTAATATAAAATTGAGATTTTTTGGTATTTAACAGATTTAAGCGGTTTACTGAAGTTCCACATTGTCATTGCGTGGTACACTTTGCGTGGTACACTTATCAGGTATAATATTCTCGAGTATTAATCTGATTAATAATTAATGACATTACAATTTTCTATACTTTTTTTTTTATTTTTTTTGGAAATGGCAATAACAAAGAATACAATATAAAACCTAACCACACATTATTTGAATGAAAATGAAATAGAAACTGATTTATATATTAAGTCACTTAAAACCTACATTACAGCAAATTTCGATTTATATTGAAATATTTAAAAAAAAAAAAAATCCATAAATCTTTTAACCCTTTTTTTGTTTTTTTTTTTTGTCAAATTACATAGAAATGCTTAAACATTTCCCATTCTTAGTGTTGTCACATGAATTTTCTTAGATGATTAAATTGTTCAGTAAATTTGTAGTAAATATAAAATTACCTTTAAAATAATATTATTATTTTTTCTTTTTTGTTTTCATTTTGTTTTAATTAGTTTAGCAAATGAGTTTGTTACACCTCGTTTGGAGATTACACACTTTTATTCAAAACTGAAGAGGTTGGATATTGTTGATACACATAAATTAAGTTGCATTTTTATATTTTTAACGAGTCAATATTATAAGTATAAATATTATGGTTTGATGATAGTTATTTATTACTCATTAAGAGCACGATTTAGTAGAAGTTTCTTCTTCTTTTCAAAACAAAAAAAAATAAATTAAAAAAAAAACTATAAAATAATTGAATAAATTAGAATTGGTGTTGTATATAGTACACTGGCGACTATATACAAAAATAAAACTTACAGATATAAAAAACTTAAAAAAAATAACGATAAATTAGTAAAACAAATAAACCAAAAACAACAAAAAAATTAATTAAATAATAACAAAAATAATAGTTAAAATCGGAGATCATAAAGGTCTGTCACACGTACCTGGCCGTAGTACAGTCCCTGTAGAGAACGTCGAAATCCTTGCAGGAAAGCAGCTTACATCGATTCACTCCCGGTTGTATGGCACCTAATCCTCTTAAAATCCGCACTTGCTCAACATTGCAAACAAGGGGAACAATATCCAACCTCTTTAGTTTTGTATAAACTGTGTGTAATCCCCCGACGAGATGTTTTAAAAACAACTCAAATGCTTGGGGTAAACACAACATTGTGTCACCGGCAATTATAAACGCGGCAACTTTTTGACCACGATAGTCAACTAATTTACATTCATTTGCGGTTGGATCTGATGTGGAAATTGGAGGTGGACTATTATATGATCTGGGTGGAACATGATGATGGGCAGCTGCCATCAATTCTAATGGATTATGGTGCATCATTTGAAGTGAATTCAAAAGACCTAAACCATGTGGAGGTAAATGCGGCAAACTTTGTGCCATACGTGGTCCCATAGCAGCTATGCTGTTCGGTGTTGAGGTTTGTGGCGGACTAAGAGGATGTGGCATAGGCATCATGTGTTGTCCTCCGCTACCCAATGGGCTACTTTGATGACGAATTGGTGGACTGGCTGGTGTTGGACTGCGATTATGATGATTAACCGATGTTGCTTGATTTGATGATGTATTACTATTATTATTATTATTATTTAATGCAGTGGGACTAATTGCTGGTGGCTTAATGCTAATCTGTGGCGATTCAGTTGATGATGCAACGCTATGTTCACTAGTTGTGGACAGTGAATCCATTGCCGAGTCCATGCTCATTGGTGTCAAACGAATTTTATTGTATGCGCTTGCTTGTTCAGCAAAATATCTGCTCGCCAGCGGCAGCGGATAATAATTTGCTAAACTCGCCAGTTCGAAGCACTCTTACACTCCGTATAAAATAAATCTACTCTCAATTAAAAATAAATATATAGAAATATATATTATGTATGGTATGTATGTATGAAATGTATTATTATTAATATTATGATTAATTATTATAATTATTTTTAATATCAATATCTATATTTAATATTTATAATTATTTATTCAATTCGAATATAACGTATATCCCCAAACACTATAAACACAAATTATTTTTATTATATATATTATTCACACAGAACATTTTTCTATAATTCAATTTCTTTTTTTTTTTTTTTTTACTTTTTATCACTAATAAATTAGCAACCAATAATAATCATCACCATTATTTTATTTACTCAAACACTTTGTTAGAATTATTGTTTAAATAATATCCGTTTTATAAATTCATATAGTAGAGTAAGTATAAGTATATTATAATATTATATTATATATAGTATCAAGATGTTTTTAACGTATAAATCAGTTGTATAACCTTTTCGAGGTAATACGACAATCAAATTTGAATTCGAATTATAAACTGATCTGAACGCAAGTTGAATTTATTTTGCTTGCAGATGTTAGAAAGATTTTCATATTTCGATTCTATGATTGCTATTGCGCTTTGCTTTTTGCTATACTACCATTCCAATTGGTATTGGTCGGATGCGGTAATATTTCCGAAAGAGACAGCACACTTCCACTAAGATGTGTTAGAGTTCAATAAAACGACGGTAAAGGGGTTGCCGGCGGCGGGGCCATATCGTCTCATCTCATATCAAATAACTACTCGAAAAGCACATAAACTTATAGTTTAATTACTACCTATAGATATTTATATAGGTTTAGATATGAATGCAGATAATAAATCCCAAAATGATAGAGATGAACTATTTAAACAGTAGCAAAAATTGTTATTATATGTATTTATATAGAAAAGCACACGTATTTATAAAGTACACTATTCGACACTGTCTATCACTATGTCACATGAACACTGATCAGTATTATATACTCATTCACCTGTACCGAATATAAAACGTTTAAATTGTAAATCGCTGCACCCCAAAGCCAAAGCGTTGAACCTGACACAGTAAAATTACACAATCGAAATTGAAATCACAGACATCAAAAGACGTAATCAAATCGAGCGACCGAATACGAATAAATGCGGGTAATAAAAATCTACTGCTACCTACTCGAGCAGCAGTCGCACGAGCTATAAAATGAGAAAGAAGCGCCGCACAATACATGCGAAACAGACAACAAAAACAACAACAACAACAACAACAAGAAAAAAAACACACACAAAAAAAACATACAGAAAAAAACAAATCGAAATTGAAATCGTCAAAACGAATCACACAGCAAATACGCGCGCACAGTTGTACTTAAGAAATAAAACGGAGGTGGGAACGTTTCGCTATTACATTTCAACTGTACGGATTTTATTTACATTTTCATTTATGTTTCCACATTTCGTGTGTCATGCGCTATCGTAATATTTAACGATTGGTTACAAACATAACAGAACTATCGTTACGATTGGCGGATAGGATGCCAGCATATAGAGATTATCCGCCTCTCTCTTTTCATTTTAATATATATTTTTTTCTTTAATATATTTGTACGTTTTAAAAAAGCCTAACCGATATTGCCTATTCAGTCACATTTATATATAATTTTATTTCTCTCAATTTTTTTGTTTTTTACTTTTTATATTATCTGAAATTCTTATTTAACTGACCTTATCTTGTATTGAAATATAAGTATTACATATAACTATATAATTATATAAAGTATATTTATGATATTATTCATTTAATTTTAAAATTACAATTACTCTGAATAACTTAGGCACTCATATATGAACTAAATACGTAAATTGTGGCTCATTAAAATTATAATTAAATTATTATTATTTCAGACATATATAAAGTGAAAAAAAAAATTATATATATTTGAATTTATTTCATTTAAAATAAAAAGTGCTAAAGAAGAGAAATAAAAGAATTTCATTTAAATTTTAACGAATCCTTTCATTCTGTAACTATACCAGATAGAAACGAAATAAAATTTGTACCGTCCTTCTCCTTGTTCTTATTCTCATTTTACATTTTCGTGCAGTGTGCTCTGTGTGAACAATCTTCTCTTATTTATATGATAAAGTCTGGTCTCTTTTCGTGCAGTTTTCTGTTTCATATTTACCTTTCTCATTTATGCCAAATGAGACAACATGCATTCCAATATGCTTTGGCTTGTTTGTTTATACATATGTATAAATATTTGTGAATTTGCCTTTTTCCTATTTACCTGATTATGAAAAGCTTGAAAATTTCAAGAATTTTGAATTTAAAGACTTTGTGTAAAAATTTTTCGAATTATAAGTGTTAAAACAATATATAATTGGAAGACATGTGGGTAGTTTTGTGATAGAAAAAAAAAATTGATCCATATTGTAATATTGAAAACAGATTTTCTTTGAGGAGTTGGAGATCTTTTTCTTATTGTAATGTAAATTTAAAAAATATTAAATTTGTTGTAGAAGCTAGTAAATAGTAAACGTTATATTAAAATAATTTTAATCTAGAATTTATAAAGATAGCTTGAAGTACCTTTGCAAAAGTATTTAAATTAAGTATTTCTTCAACAAATAATTTCAGGCAACCAAATCTCGAATCATGCATATGACTTAATTACCGTTACTAAGTTTTCTCATAAAATTTTACAAAATATTGGATGACGGAAATGTTCAAGTAATAAAATCTTCTATCAAAATTGAATCCTTAGAATTCTGAACAATAATGTGCTTTCAATTTTAAGCTGTCCATTTACTTTCACAATTTGCTAGATGCTATTTTTCGATATTTTGTAATCTGTTGAATTTATAAGTAATAATTATACAGAATTTTAATGATTGATTTGGTTTTATGTGCTAAGAGTAGAAATACTTCTTATCCACTTATGATTTTTCCTTTTTCTATTATTTCCTACCGATAGTAATAGTAAACGTATAACATATAAAACAGTAAATAGATCTCTTCGATACTATTTTTGTAGACGTTTAACCAACCTATATAATTTTCTATATTTATCTTCTCTTATATACCATGTCTATCTAATATACTATCATATACTTTATTATATAATTTGCAGTAACATTCTAGTAAGATATTTTATGTAATAAATGGTACAAATATACGAGTATGTTATACTTATATAAAGTACTCAGAGAAGGAACATTCTTAGATTTTTATAGAGTGAAACTATTTTTGATAATGTAAACATTTCAATACTGATACCGTCGCAAAAAAAAGGAAGCAAATAATTTTGCATTAAGATATTATTTTCTTAAATTATTACCTTTGAATGGAAAGAAAATAAGTTGCAATTAAAGTAGTAAAAAACCTGTAATTCTTTTTTTTTTAAAGACTTAGTTTTTTTTTATTTTTCACATTTTTATGGTTTTTATAAATTTTAGGATTTTTTATAAATAATATCCATTAGCGTTTTTGCAATAAAAATTCTATGTCCTGCGCCTCATAATATAATAGAGAGCTAAATAATACGCAAATACTCGTATATGCTAGATGATGGGTTGAGTTTGAGAGAATACATAACATATATTTATATACACTTATGTACGTATAATGAAACTTTCTGTAGCCGATAACACAAATAATATTAATTGTGAATGAATGCTGAGAACTTGGGTAGTACTTCTAGTATCTTTAAGACAGAACAATGTAAAGAATTGTATTTTTGATGTATTGAACCAATGCCAATATAAAGAATTTTCTTTTTAAATAAAAATATGACCTTGAATTTTTACCGTGTTTCTTATAAAGTTTTTTTTTTATAGAAGTAAAGGTCGGGGTAAGTATTAAATATATGGAAATACTGAAATATTAGAAATGCGAATACACCAGAAATTACATACTTAACCGCGAACGGAAATTTATCTGCTAATGTAAATTCAAAAGCGTAAATATAAGAATCTTACGATTCTGGTTAAGTTTACATTTTAATTGTAATTTGGTTTAATGTTTATGTTTACGGCTGTGGTTACAAATAAGGATACGCTCTGTTTATTAAAACAGAATTTCAATTAAATCATATCCATATCTGTTACTCTATCCGTAAACATAAGCGTGTATAAGATAGCCGCTAACATTCTTGTCTTATATTTATCAGGGTTCCGATTAGAAAATATCTGGCCAGTGGATTTTTAGAGTTTTTCTGGGTTTTTACACTGTGATAAAACCTAACTCAATAACCCAGAAAAACCCCATATAATTTTTTTTGAAAAACCCACTAACATTAATTTATTTTAACATGTCGAAAAAATAAATTTATTATTTTCATTTGAAATAAAATCGAAAAAAATGAAACAGTAATATTAAATATCACTGATGATTTCACGGTTATTAGAAATTAATGAGATATATATGTACAAATATTAACAGCAGTAACAGTTTGTGTGGAAATTTATTCCTCGTTTCGGATTTTAGGTCTTATTATTCTACTTCTAATTTAATAAAGTTATCGCAAAAAAGGATCAAAGTTGGCTAATTGGACTCCTAATTCTCTATAACCCTAAGTGAGTTTTTACTTATACGCAATTGTGTTCTAGTAAACTTGCAGGATCACCGATTCAGGATATTATCCGAGAATGGCGTTGTGACTTCGGATTTATTCAACGTACCCAGCAGCGTACTTTTTCATCGATATAAAAATTAGTTTATTTTATTTTTGCAAAAACCCAGAAAAACCCAACAGCCCAGTAAAAACCCAAAAGCCCAGCAAAAACTCACTGCCCACGGTTTTTTCTAAAGTGGATCAGGTTTTTCGGAACCCTGATATTTATAAGCACTTAAGCTAAAAGTACAACAAACAAATACTCAATATATATATGTATATATAATTATACATTATATATTATATATATAAGCGAATAGAAATATAATATATTTCATTAGTTTAATTGAACATTACTCATTTTCTTTTATTAGCAATTGCATATGAGTGTTATCACTTACAAAAAAATATTTTGAGTACTTACCCAACCAAAATATAAATACTATAAAGTATTTACACACTTTTATGAATCCCTAGACCTAAATTGTTTAAAGAATGATTAGATTATAGAATTATCTATTGCTCATAATAATTAGGAATAATTATTGACATAAAGTTATATAATATAAAAATTGCACAGGATGGTAAAGTATATATGATATCAAATCAATAGAAGAAAAATATAACATATAGTACTATAAAATACCTGTTGTAAAACACATACAAATATTTAATAGACAAGTGCTCAACTTTTATTACATTAAACTGTTTATTTTCAGAGCACCACATTCAACGATAATATGATGTGTATAATATATATATAATATACTATATATAGTTTTTGTATATATACATTTATAGAGTTTGTGTAACGTGTTTTTGACATGATAATTAATCTTCGATTTCTATTTTAATAGAAATTTTTTAGCACAGGTAACAACTATTGACTTTAACAAATTGTATTTTGTCTTTTTTTTTTGTTTAAAAGTCGCAAATGAAAATTAAGAAATAGTATATATTTAGAAATTAAAATTTATTTGTACATTAATTAATGGATTTAGTTAATTCTAATTAAAAAACAATACTTAGCATTTCAGCGCAAATTTAGGGCGATTATAAGTTTTTCATGTGTAAGATTAACTTTCAAATGCATTTAGAATGAAGCCATATGTACTCGTACTGCATAAATACCTTAGATAGTTGTCGAATAGAAATTACTACTCAGAGCATATAGAGTATGATTTAATTCTATAATGTTACAAATATGTGGTTATTATATATTTAACTTCAAAATACCTCAAACAAAAGCTTACATAAAAATATCTTACATGTATTTTACTCTACCGAGGTATTCTATATGTATGTAATGTCTTAATATATAAGAGATGAAAATTCGATGTAGTTTTTACATGACAAACATGTAAATATAGAATTTAATAATAATTATGATAATACTTAATTAAATAATTAAATGAATGTACTGATTCAAAAAATAAAAGAAAATGTTTAGCATTTCCAGTGACGTACCCAGAAATATTGCATATATTTCCTCTTAGCAGATTATGAGTAGTGTCGACTAGAATTAAGTAAGCCAAATATTTTATCCAATTGAGTACCGAGTAGACATATTTGAATACATAGTACTTCGTACGTGTTGCCAGACTCATAATTTTTTTTATTTAATAATTCATTTATTACGGAATTATCAGATGGTGGGTGCCTCTATTTTTGTTATTGTTGCTATTGTTCCTTTTTTTTAACATTAAAAGGTAAGTAAATAATATTTTATTTTTTCGTACAGAATTGTAATGAGAATATGCCTTTAGATAAACTTGGCATGCTTAGCAAGAGTAAGTAACGTATCACACCAGCATGACAGCTATATCATCATCATACATTATTTAGCATATCAGCCACCATAAAAGGTAGTACATAATACATTTCACATATTTGTATGATGTTAATAAATAAATAAATATTATATATAATTTATAAATATTTTATATATATGTTTAAATTTATTGTAAATAACAAAATACTTTATACTCATAAAAATCAATTCTCGACTCACCGCATCAATCTAAAGTTTATATGTGAACGTCCTGACGATAATCATATATAATATGACATAAAAGAAATACAGTGGAGTCTAGTTAATGTGAACAACCGTTAAATGAACTTTTCAATAATACGAACTACATTTCTTTTTTATATGTTATCACTCTCCGTACAGTGAACAAAGTTCACAGTATAAACAACTTATATATACAATTTCTAATTATTTATGTTCTCTTTTAAACTATATTGATACACAAACATATCATATAATCTAATTCCATAGGACATTATGATTAAATATTTTTGAACACCATCTAATAAGAATATTGGTGTCGTTTATATAATTGGATGCAGGGATACGAAAGATACTTCAAAATATATCTTGTAAGATACAAGATAATAGATACTTTTAATGATAATTTTCTTCTTAGAAATACACAAGAGAAATTCTTAAATTAAAACACGAAAATTTTGATACTTAACTTGTATTTATTGTAAGTAGTTTTATATTTTAAATTAATATATTATCACATTATAACCATTTTCATTGCATAGAATATAAATTCGAAAACCAAAAATTTTAAAGTGAAATGCGGTAAAATGATATAAGTCCATATTATAAAGACTCCGCTGTAAATGATTTTTTTCCCAAACATATATAAATATATAAGTTAA
>JAABKK020037478.1:0-13966 GCA_011634745.2 Catotricha subobsoleta | reverse complement strand
ATATTTCTGGTGACCATTTATATATTTCTGGTGACCATTTACATATTTCTGGTGACCATTTACATATTTCTGGTGACCGGATTATTTTTATTCCATTAAAAAAGATAAAGACTTGATTTGGTTTTGAAAATTTTTGTTTATTAACGATTGATAGTTCTTAAAGTTGTTACCGATTTCCTTAAAACAGGCCCTGCTCTTGTCATTAAATAGACAAGCATTGATTTAACATTAAAGAATATTTAATTTTCAAATTATGACTCACTCTCAAACACATAATTAATTTTAAATACCTAAATGGAACTTTGTCACTTTTAAAATATAGCTTAAAACAACTTTACTTTTGCTGTACTAAAACTAATTTGGTTATTATTTTATTTAAAGAAAACTTTATACAAATTATTTTTTATTTTAACAATCTTTACTCTTAGACTGTAATTATTTATCATCCATTAAACTTTATAGAATTAATAATTTATTATAAATCTCGTTTAAGATCAATATATGTAATTAGGTGAATATATTGTCGGTGAATTATCAAAAGAAATTCTTAATTTCCTAAGTTAAACAAAATAATTTAAAAAAAAATGGAAAGAAGAATAAAAATTATTTATGATTAAAAATAACTAATAATAAAATGTGACAATAAAAGAATTATGAATTATGATGTGAGATATAATGTAGCATGTAAACTACTATAATATGTAACATAAATTTCTGCTTTCACGTTTTTTTTTTTTGTTTTTTTTTGTTTATTTGCAAATAAATTAAGACTTAATTACCAAAAGCTTAAATGCAATTCAACTGTTTCTAGTCTAGTCTTACAGCATAGTGTGTCAAATAAAAATCAATTATTAAAATCGCAACAGCAATTAAAAAGAAATATTGAACATTTTTAAGTTAATAATTTTTCTTTTCAGCTTGATTAATTGACTAACAGTCGTTTATTTATTTACAAATATGTACTTAGTTGAAATTAAACGACTTCTTGCCGTACCTTTATAAGAAGTTCTTTGACTTTTCGATCTAAATCACAAGTTTATTATAATTAATGGGCTTTTATATTTATTTTATAATATAAACATTAAACATTTACAATATTGGGTATTGAGCACACGCACTTTAATAGTGTATTTTATTACCTTAATAACATATAATTATTTGGTTTATATTAAAATGAAAAAAAAAATAAAAATAAAAAATTGAAATATTTAAAATATTACCTGTATTCAATTTTATATCATAAACGTGCATCTTACTGTGTACAATGTACATATTGGTTTTAATATTAACAACATTACATTTACATATTAATATGAATATTCGTTTCTTACTTTTTATAGCCTGTAGAATTTTTTTTTGTTTTTTTCTTTGGGCACATTAATTTTTTCTTAAATTTTGGATATAATTATTATTACTCGTAGATGTACAAATAATGGGATGCTAATAGAAAAATTACTTTGTTTTTTCCATTGTTAAAATAACAAACAAAAAAAAAACACATGTAAATCGACCATTCTATCAATAATAAATTTTGATTTAAAGTGTTAATTGATTTACAACCGTTTTATTTTTAATTATAAAGAAATCGCCAATTCTATTTAAGTGGAATATTTAAAAATAGAATATGTAGTTAATTTGACTCGTTAGTCGATACCTCTATTAATCAACTTAGAACGAATGTAGCGCGTTTTTCTGAAAGAAAACTGTAACGTTTTAAATGTATTTATAAAAAATTTCGTTTAAAATTAAATTGATCTGAATTTGAAAGTATTTCAGAATGAATCTGTATCACAATTCATTCATTTCAGTGGTTTTAATTTAATGTCAACAAAACAATAAAATAAACCATACGTATGAATATGTATGTGAGTGTATCGCGTCGTATGTCCAATTCCATTCCATGATCATAAGTAAACATAATTATTGCCTATATTTACAGTTACAATATATAAACATTTCACTAATCTAATTATTTCGCACTCATATGCTCAAATCAAATCTTGCAGAAATAAAAATCTATTTCACATAAATAAATATAATTTACAATACTAATTAAATAAATGTATACAACATTCATAATTAATAACGGTAGAGTGTAATGAAATAAAACGAAAAAATTAATTAAAATATCAACACACCAACAAATTGCAGGTAATATACTTTATAACTAAGAGGTATCTACATTAAGAGAAAAATAAAGAAAAAAAACATTATTAAAAAGTTCGACAACTTCAAGATCATCTTATCTGCAACATATTTAAAAACAACATGTACTTACATTGTACAACTATTATTAATTATGTTATATAACCCAAATTGTACTTGTAGTATATGCGAACGCGAGTAGCCTTGAAATTACGATTCAATCAACAATTCAACATCAATCATACGGCCTGCAGGCCCCAGATCAACGAAAAGAAATATACACAATACAAATATCATGCCAGCCCAACAAAAGTTACTTCGATGAAATGTATGCATTAATTTCAATAAATATTATTATTTGTGTTAGCTGAAAAATAGATATATTCGTATGTAAGCAATTCATGAATAATCTATGCAGAATTACGCTGATAGAAATATAGAAGAAATATATATAATAATATGTCGATGACATCGTTAATCGTAAAATCGTGCGCGGTCTCGCATATACATAATGCGCTTTCTTTTAAATGATCTGTCAGTAGGCCGTATACGATTTACCACCACAAATTATTTATCGATTAAGAATAAAATATTAAACGATTTGTTGTTGACTTTTTGTTGTAATATAAATAAACAAAAATTATGATACAAATTAAGTTGATATAACAGATGCAGGTCAAATATATTTAAATTTCGTAATTTATTCTCATGCGAATGGTCATTTTAAATATAAATTGATCAGACTAGACTTGACATTAAAATTTACATGTGATCAAATATTTTTATTTTTTTTTTAAAAAAAAGAAAAGAAATTAATCTTCAGCATACCTCTAAAGGTGTTAAGTGGTTTTTTAGTACTTAAATCAAGTTGATCTGACATCAACATATCTTTAATAGATCTGCAGTATGAGTAAAACAAAATACACATATGGTACACTTGATGCATATTCACTTTATTTATTAACTCACGACTGGTTGTATGTTTACTTAACAATATAAACAAAATAGAAATATGAATGGAGATTTTTAAAATTTATTGATCTCATATGGATTTAATAGTTCAACGTAATAAACGTTGTTCTTATTTATAAATTCAGTTACTTACTTTAAAGTGAGTTGTGTGATTAAAAATGATGAAAAAGTAATTACAAATTATTCAGTTAATTGCCATTTGTTCAATTTGATTTATTCTATTTAATGTCATCGGTTCACATTTTCGAAAATGTCCATAATTTTTTTTTAACTCTACAATTTATACTATTTATGTTCCTATTTGATGTATTTTTATTAATTTCACACCATTTACAATGCACACCATATTTGTAATAATATTTTATTTATTTATTTATTTTTTGTTGGTTGACTGCGATTTGTAATTTGACATGATAATGACATAAGCAGGTATTATTATATAGAAAAATGATAAATATGAATTTGTACCAGCTACCAGCTACCAGCATAATCACAAGAGAACTTTTTTATCCAAATAATGACACAATAGCAGTTGAATATAAGCATTTTAATGCATACAATCTATGGCCTGTTGATTGACTTTTATGGCATTTTATATACAATTTATATTATTACATGATTTATTTACTGAGGATTATAATATACGTAGTAAAGATCGATGTCCAATGAACTTCATCCAGAGCTTGAATGATGAGAAACAATAAAGAACATGGAAATTTACTTTCTTTTATCTGCTTATAAATTCAGTCTCATATTCAATGGAAATAAACAGGACAAACACAATAAACCTTAAATATTAAATTTGATTGTACAATTTAATTTTAACTAAAATCTACCGACTTTATTCACATTATTTTTGTCATTAAACTAAATTGAAAATGTGCAAAAATTAAAACATTTAGAAAAAAATGGTAGGTACATTAATTAAATATATACTAGAAATGACACTCAACTTGTACAACAAACCTAATAATGTGAAACAAAATGTTTCGACGGTGATTAATGGCATTTTTAATTGGAAATAAATTGTGCCAATCGAATCGATGAATAAAATTACACCTTTTTCGCGTATTTAAATCTTGTTCAGTATTTGTTTTTTTTTTCTATTTTCATTATTCATGTAATTCATTAAAAGGCGCAGGTTAAATGTTATTTACTATGTAATTTATAATTGTTTTTATTGATAATAAATGCAGATAAATAACCGGATGTTTGCTATTTGAGATTTTAGAATTAATATACCTTTTATGGAAATTATTTTTTTTATTTTTTATGTGGGAAGGAATAAATTTCAACTTATGAAGTAGGATTTTTCAAAAAATCAATTCACTTACTTTTCTGGGTCTTATTCATAGATTATAGAATTAAATTTCAAAAGTAGTAACTTTGAATGAAGCAATTGATTTATTTAGGTTTTACGACATATTATATCCAAAAATGCCACATTGTAGTGAGTGGGTAACCAATCAGAGGCTTAAGCTCCAAACAATAGTTGCAAAATATTCTATTTGGTCTATTCTAATGGGGAGCTCCGACATGCGTTGGGCGTTCTGCCCTTAGAACCGCCTGATTAATCGATTTATTCAAATCGTAAACTATAATAGCAAATCTCCATTAAGTTTTTAAGTTTCCATCATTATATATTTCTTATATTTCATCCACTGGTATATATATTAGAGTTTACAAAACATTCCACGAAAATTTATCTACTTTGTACTTAACTCAACATTTTAATTACAAATTATCTAAATTTTCTATATCGTTCTTATATATGTTATAAAAATTTCAATTGAAGAGCCGAGCCAGAGTTATCCAAATAATATTATCAAAAATAAATTTAGAATCTTATTATCACAGTTTAAATGAAGAAAACGGTTGAACAACTTTAATTGACGGGATTTTTAGCAAGAATTAAAATTATTTATAATTTATTGAGCTATATTTCACTGTTTAAGATTAATTATAAAAAATTGTAATATTGGCCCAAATTAACAATCGATTTTTTTTTCGAACGTTAGACAAATTACCAGAACCGATGCAAATTAAATATTTACAATCTAAAATATTTCATTTAAATGTTCCTTCTTCTTCTTATTTTCTTATTAATTAAACAGAACTTAAGCATATGTGTAGGTTAAAGAGTTCTTGTAAAAATTGCAACAAATATTATGATCATAAAAAAAGAAAAAATGCTGAGTTAGGTCATATAACTAATTAAAATAATGTTAAAATGAGAACGCTTTTTTCCATGCCATTTAATTAAATTACAATTTATATTGAAATTTAATTTTAAATATAAATTTGGCATAGGTCGCATAGACATTGATGTTGATAGATCATTTTTTTTTTGTTTTGGCTTTATGATTTGATCTTTCAATTTTTTTTCCACTAATTTTAAAGCCATTATTGTTATTATTTTATTAATTCAAAAAAAAAGTTATTAAAAATATGCGTTTATTTTATTTATTTATTTATTTTTTTGTTTAAAATTTTCAATTTAACAATCTGATATACCATGTAATGTTTGTACCATAACAATTTACATCAATAATCTATCTACTTGACTATTATTATTATTATTATTTATTATAAGGTTGGACGTTTATATATCGAAATGGAAATTGTAAATTACACTTCGCATTATTTAAACATATACGCTAATATTAATGGATAAAATATAGGTCATACATAGAATTACTAATGAATTATTTAAGTGAATTTGAGAAAGACACATAAGCGAACAACAGCAGTGCAAAAAAAAAAATAAGATTTTTTACTTAGATTTGGTGGTGAATGGTTTTTAGCGGATTTTTTTTTTGTTGTTTTTTGATTTTCGCATTTTGGTTAAATGCTTTTGTTCGTCCATTGTTTTGTGCAGAGATTTGATATTGTGTTTATCATTATTGGCGCAAGTTATGAATTAATTTTATTGTAATAGCTTGTGATATAATAATTTGATCGCCGCATATACAAAGGTGTGTGTCTGTTTGCATGTGCTTTTTTTTTTTCTTAATCTATGAGATAATTTGAAATATTATAATAAATTTAAATTCTATTATAAATTCGATAGAGACCCAGAGATTATATTGTTTATTATGTTCTGTGTGTGTACATTAATTTGTATTGTTATGAATATAAATAGAAAACAATTTATTTGGAGTTAAACAAAAACAATGTAACTGTGTACAATGAACCATATAGAAAGATAAATGGACGGACTGTGTATTATATGTCCAATTGTGTATTTGGCTATTTGTTTTTAAATATTTTCAAATTAATATTTAAATAGATTTTGTTGGAATAGTTATAATATAATAAATGATTGCATAATTTTTGAATGGTATTTTATGGAATATAATTTTGATTTGTATTTGATAGGGCTTGTAAAATGATTTTATCTGTGCCAAATTTTCGTTCAACGAACAAATTAAAACTTATTAGTACTTGTACTTTTTTTTTCTTCTGTATTATAGATATGCAGCGTCAATGCTGAAATCAAAAAAAAAAAAATACGACAAAAATTAATAGAAAAAAAAAGTTTATACTTAATTCTTTAACATTTAAAATCTCTTAGAACTCTTTTGAAACCTTTGATTAAAGTAAAATTTGATTTTTGATGGATTTTTATATATTTTAATTAATTTTTAGCCGTACTTGGACTACTTCATTGTTAGCGATAATCATTTTTGAAATTAAATTAATAGATAATCATAACTGATTCACACAACAAAAACCATTTTTGTTTTATAATCGAAGAAACTCATAAAAAAAATATCAATTCTAAGCATTTTATCATCAGAGATCAATCAGATTTGTAAAATCTCGGATATATCATTAATATCTGATGAACATCTCTTAATTTCTAATGAATTTTACAAAAGACTATATTTATTTGTCAAATGAAAGTCTTTTGAACTTTCACACAGACTGTAAAGAATTCAACCACCCACCCACCGTTAAACATTTTAGCATGATGATTTATTTGAAAAGAAACCATTTCTCATTTTATTGACCATTGACCATTGACCAATAATCAGAATGTATTGTAACCCCACCTGGAATATCTATTAATATTTAAAAAAAAAAAAGAAACAATGAGTCGAAACAATTAAAGAAAAAAAAAACCGTTAAAAGCATTAAAAGAATTTAAACAAAAAATCTCATATAATTCATAGTTTACATTTATAATTCATTCATAAAAACATGATACATCAGAAAATCAGTTAATTTTTTTTTTTTTTTTTTGAATATAAAATGATATTGAACCTTGAATTTGAAAAATTGAATGGTAAAAACCAAACCCAATCTAATTCATTTGAATATTAATAAGATAGATGACCTGAGCTTGTTCATATAGAGCGCGGCTGTTTTTTTTTTTTTTTGCATTTACCAGTTTCACAGTACCTACGGAGTATGTAAAATAATAAATTTTAATGTTATAATATGTATAATACTTGTGACTATTACAAACAAACTGAGGCGGTTAAAATCGTTCATCATAAATGCTATTATTTTAAGCGTAATATATTATTATACTTAAATGACCATTATATGTCCGATGAATAATGATGTAACCTAAAAACTTCAAAAAATTACAATAGCTTTAAGAGAGAAAAGAAAAAAAAATATTGATGTTATTTTATGTAAATGTGTAGACGTACATCAGATCAAAGTACATTTGGGTACACTGGACTCATATAAAGAAAATACATTATTTTTATTGTTCTGTTTTTTTTTTTTTAAATTTAAGATTTAACATAATGTAAGTATTAAGTATTAATTTAATCTGTATTTCGTCTGTATAAGGTATATCATGTGACTAATAATGAAAATAACAGTAATCTTTGCAGGTAATATACACGTAGCACACATATATTTGAATATAATATTGCAGAATTGCTATTGTGATGAGTTTGTTGCAAAATATTGCTAGGCTGTGTGTATTTATTGTGGGGGCTGATTAATACATTTCGATTTTGATTTTGATTTGTTTTTTTCTCATTTAAAGAACTATGAATAATTTTTTTAATGTATTACGCATTAGACTGCTTCTCAAAAAAAAAAAAACAAAATAATCATAAAGCCGGGGGCAATTTTCTGAGTACATTTCTGACAAAATCACTTACATTATTATGTATTATTATTAAATAAATTTAATTACAAACTGAAATTTGAATATAATTTATTGCTTGGGGCAATTATTAGATTCTATCGATTGTTTAAAAATGCTTTGTATTCAAATGGATTGGGAACAAAATGGTTATGATTAGATCTTTTGCTTTCTAATTTGGTTCACTGTTCAATGTCAGAAGAAAAGGGGATGAACCGACAATCAATTAATAGACATAATTGTTTTATTATTTAAACTTTGACTAACATATATTATATCAACTGAATTATATTTTAACAGTTTATTATTGACTACAAATATAAGAAAGATAAAGAATACTCTCTTTCATAAGTATTTGTTGATAAAACGAAACTAAGTAAATAAAATATTAATGATAATTATATATAAAAAAAAAAAATAGCCAAATTTAAAAACTCAGACCATCCACACGATATATTCCACATTACAAAATCAGATTTATCGCAAAATAAGTAAAATTATATGAGTGTAAAGTCAATGCACGCGCTACATGCAAAAATTTAAATCAATTACATTTATATTAAATAATCGCACTTATCTCACAGCTCACATATGGCGTACCCATATTTAAGCGTTTATGTGCACATAAATATCATTAAAACTATTCGACATAATCTTAAACAAAAGCAGAAATGAAAAAAAAAAAATAATAAAATAAAAGAAAATACCTGAATGTTGAATAATAAAAATATTGCGAATAAAACAAAATATAAATATTACACATTATTTTTATGTTTTATAAATATTGTGGAGAAAAAATAAATAAATAAAAATAAAATAAATAAATTGTTTCTAAAAATTGACTGAAATTCACCTACCGGACGTTCTTCGTGCGAACTAGGCTACTCGTAAGTATTTATCTTTGGATTAAATATTACGCATTAGTCAATTCACAAAATTAAAAAATAATGAAAATTATCCACTGCATTTATAGTAATAATAATAATAATAATATAAATAAATAAATAAATAAATAAATAAATAAATAATTTTAAATAAGACCATGTTAATGCCCTATTCATTGAGCTAGTTTTCGCCTATGGACAGTGTTAACTGCACACTAGTTGAATGTAAACACGCTTTTGTATATATACGGCCATACGGTACAGTTACATTACTCTACAACATTACAGACTATATTGAGATATTGCCTGCGGTATAATAGAAATAAAAAATCAACTATACATTGAACTTCATGGCAATTGGTATCATGATATCGACATAACTAGATATTTATCATATTAATAATGGTCCAACATAGGTTGTGAGCACCTACCTGTTCAGTCTGGTTTAATTTTGTTTTGTTTTTTTTTTTTTCATTCTTCTTTCTGTACAGATTTTTTTTTTCTCAATATTTTCTTTTCTTTTTAATAATTTTATGTAATAATACAGGTATAAGTCAATGGGACAAGTACAAGTTTACGAATGCACAATTTAAGGTCAATTTTAGTAAGCTATAGCCTATAGGTAATTAAAGAAATTGGCAAGCAGAAATAATAAAACAATAAAGTTTAATATTTTGCTAATCTATTAAATTTAATTTGTTTTTTTTTTTTTTATTATTTGCGAATAAGAAGAAGAAGTTAACCTACATTCATATATAAAACACATACGTCGATACTCTTTTCAATACAATTTTCTTTATAAGCAAAACGTTTCATTGTAAATTACAAGTTCAATATTATTTTATTAATTAAATATTATTATTCTGGTGGTAAGGTGTAATTGGATAAAGATATTCTAAATGTGATTGTATTTTAAAATACGCGTCAATAATAGAAATAATTTTATTGTAATTATTATGCAGAATATAGTCAAATCTATAAATATGATTTCAAAATATTTTGAACTATATTGACCAGCACATAATGTAATAAATTAATCTAAGATTTGCTTAAAAAAAAATATTGGATGCCAAAAATATGCGTTATTTACTAATTAATCTAAAGAATATTTACAATCTTTTCATATTTTACATAAATTATTAATGATTATTTGAACAATCGCATGCCTAATTAATTACCAAGCAAATATCTTAGATAATATTTAATATGTCATATAAAATAGCTTTGAAATATATATAATATTTATTTATAAATACATAAAATTTCAGTTCAATGGTGGTAATTGAAACGTACCTTAGACAAAAAATATAATAGTCACCATATTCATATTCTAGAATCTAGATATCATATAAGTAATTTATGTGATTAAATAAAGTTTTTCCGAATTATTTACTGCCTTTGATTTTTTTTTCTCTTTTTAAATTGTGATAATATCCAAAATTAACTAATTCAAATATGTAATTGAATTAAAAGATTTTGCATAAATTAACAATCAACTTAATTATTGCAGTTTATGTTTTTAAAATTGAATTTGACAGTATTTCTAAAATATTTTTGTTCTTTTAATTTACTGGAACGCTTATATTAAGTTAAATTGATTTTAGCTATTACATAAAAGAAGTTATAAATAATAACAGACTATTTTGTGTAGAAAAAATAATGGGATGCCGGAATTCTTGGTTAATTTTTGATCAACTTAGCCATAATGCTGAGTTCAATTAAAATAATAATGTTAATTCTATCTACTCATTACTTATTATATTAATAATTAATTATTATTAATATTATAAAAACGGATCTTTCCAGAACAAATTATGAGTGAGCTATATATTTGATCTATTCGATAATTTCTTCTGAATTTCATTACGATTATAGCATAGTTTTATTACGCAATACCTGTTTATTAAGAAAATTAATTATATTTTAATGTGGAATTAATTATTCAGTGGCGTGAATATATAAATAAAAAAAAAAATTGTAATAAAAAAATCTGTTTGTTTTTGTTTTTATATAATAATTCATACTTTAAATAATCATGTTAATTATTATTTAACTTATAATTAGAATTTCAAGTTGATTTTTATAATTTTGCTGGTATACATTTAATTTGAAACCTTTTTATTATTTTTTTTGAATACCTAAAATATTAGCTCAAATTAATTGATATAATTGTTGTAATTCCGGGAAAAAACCTATTTATAAGTAAAAAAAAAGGAATTTAAAGTAAATAATTATATAATAATATAATATAATATATATATATATATGAATATCGAGATAGACAAAAATATATTCTCTTAAATTATATTGAAATTATTGTGTCATTTATTATTTTCAAGCCGAACAAAATAATAACCGACAAATAATGGCAACGTATTATATATGAGCTTGAATTAGACAAACAGTCAATTTTCACAAGAACAAAAAATATTCACCCTACTTTAAACACTTTAAACGTACACTTATATAGAAAATGTGAATATCGCTTAACATTTGACATTTCAAATTTGTTTGCAATTTCGTCCAAGTTTTTAATAGCAATTAAATTACATATGTATTAAATACAAAATACTTGCTGAGAATGGCAACAAAACAATTTTGTAGAGCTTGTATGCAACAAATAACTAATAATTTTGTGTCAGTATTCGAAAATTATCAAAGTTGTTTTGATTTAACATTAATAATAACATATTTAACAGGAATTAAGGTAATTTCAGATGAGACCAATTCTTAGATTATGAAATATGATATTTATGTATTTTATTTGTTCTATTGGTTGTAGGTGGAAAGTATTGATGAATTTTCAAATTATGTATGTAAATATTGTGCTGATAGACTTGTTGAAATTCATAAGTTTCGAAAAATGTATCTAGAGTCCGATAAAATATTTCGAGAATTACTGACAACAAAAAGTAATAATAAAAATGTTGATCAAAATCCAGTAAATATTAATTCGCTAATGCTAGAAAATGCTATGACACCGGTGATAGATTCAAATGCAATCGTTTTATGTGATAGTAATTGTTTTAAAAAAACTAAGATTTTTAACACTGTCGCTGAAACAAGTGTCAAATGGAAAACTGAGTATACAGCCAATGTAAACAATAAAGGGAAAAAAGAAATTGTTTATATTGAAAATATTTCAGATGAAACTAATTATAATGCGGTTTCGAAATTGAATGAACAAAGCCGAATACCAGTAGCAATAGCGAAAACCTCATGGAAATGCAACAAATGTACTAGAACATTTATAACGCGATCATCTTTAACTGCTCATCAACGAAATCATACCAAAAAAAAATTTCAGTGTCCATTGTGTCGAAAGAAGTTATCATCAAACAATACATTGAATCAACATATTAAATTTATACATTACAACAGACTTAAATCTGAAGTGCAGCCGATTCACTTATGCTCAGAAGAACATACAGCAATAAAGAACGATTCTTTTGGTAATGAATCTAAATGCATTAATGAATTTATTTGTGATTATTGTGGAAAAATTTGTCCAACCAAACAAATAATTCGAAATCATATGAGAACACATATTCCATGCACAATAAAATGTTCATTATGTTCAGATATGTTTAAATCAAATCGATATTTAATGCTGCATATTAAACGAGATCATCCAACTGTTACAAGTAATATTTCTAAATTTAAATGTGATATTTGTTTGAAAATATATAAAAGTTTGATTGCATTAACTAGTCATCGAATCTATCACATGTATACCAAAGTAAAATGTCCTGAGTGTCCAAAAATACTTGCACATAAAGGATACTTACAACCACATTTAGACAGTTGTCATTCGAATGGTAATAAATTAACGCAATCAATGAAAGGAAAAATTAAGCCGCCATTATTCAGAAAAGGTTTATCAACGAAATCAAAAACCGTTGGTAGTACAAAGTCTTCATTGAAATCAAATGATGCATATCTTTGTAACATTTGCGGAAAATCTTTACGATCAAAGCATTCATTAAAACAACATGTATTTCAACACACTGGCAAAAAACCATTTTCATGCCAATATTGCAGTAAAACATTTTCGCAAATTGCTATTTTAAAATTACATTATAGATCACATTCAAACGAACGTCCTTATATTTGTCAGATTTGTCAAAAGAAATTCAAACAATCAGCTAATTTACGATATCACATTAGTTCAATTCATTCAGATGAACGTAAATATGTATGTACAATATGTTCAAAGGCATTTAAACAGAAGGGTAATCTTGTTGTTCATCAATGGATTCATAAGGGACGACATAAATTTCAATGTGAAAGGTGCCAACAAAGTTTTCCGCGTAAAAAGATCTTACAAATACATTTAACCAATAAATGTTTAATGAAATAAAAATTGCTTTCACATTTTATATTTTAATTTATAACCATTTTATTACTACTTAACTAGATTATCTTAAGAAATCTGGACATATTATTGTCTCGATTCATATCAATACGGCTCCTACAACAAACGCTTAAAAAATGTTTTTTTAACTCATTTTTGGTCAGTAGGATCAGCAATTGCTGATACATTTAGGAAACGCGCAAAACTATATTGTAATATAAATATTGAATTTGAATGAAATTAGGAGTTGAGGTCATGAACTCATGAATTCGAAAGTTGAAAGGTAGAAAGAAATGTGGTAACTCGAAATAAACGTCAGGTGTATGAATCATGAAAACTCTTCGTCTCACCTAAATTCAAATACTTAACCGACTTTAGAGTCAAGTTCCATCCCACCAAATGTATTTGCTTCGGGTACAGGAATTATCGCCCAAGGAAATATCGCCCAAATGCAAAAACGAAATATCGCCCAAAAAAATTTGGGCGATATTTCGCAAAAAT
>JAABKK020037467.1:0-12554 GCA_011634745.2 Catotricha subobsoleta | reverse complement strand
TAGGAGGACTGGTGCTTGGGGGGACGGGCTCAGCAACGGAAAAGTGATAACTGAGCATAGCCAAAATATAAAAAAAAAAAAAAAAACTCATACAATATATTCGACAACCGCAATTCGTTCTATTTTCTTAGCGAATTTAATTGAACACTTTTCTTGTTTATTTTTAAAAATGTTCTTTCCATATTAAATTATCTATTGTTTTAATTTATCATACCTTTATACATATCAATATCTTGGTTTTTAAATATTTGAGGTTTTTGCTATTGTTATAAACTATTACTAAAATATGTAACAGAAACATCATCAGCTATAACTATATTATTTCAAGAGATTTATGTGCCATTTTCTATGCTAAAAAAGTATAAATGGATTTCGAAATTAAAAAAATAAAATTATATACAACTACAAAAAATATACCATTTCAACTGAGAACTTTGGACCCTCATTACCTATTTTTCAACTTCAATAACTTTTGAACAATAATAATTTTGACAATAATAATAATAATGCCGTTCCCAAGCTATTGCAACTTATCTGAAAAGTACATTTTCCGTTAAAAAAAAATGGTTAGGGGGAGTGAAATTTGTTCCGCCCAATCGAGTGCTGCCTGCAAGTATATGCTTTAGAAGACTTTTATTCCCGCGAGAAAGAGACTATGACTATGGAACATAATTTTGTTTTATTGATATTTACATTTCTTGAATAAAATTAGATTCTTTTTTATATCTAATTTGATTATTAATTTTTTTATAATTAATAATTATTTAATTAATTTTGAGTCAAGTGGTTCCTGAGAACTGGGACTTTCATGAAAAATCTCTATAAGGGTATTTGTGTTCCAATGGATATTACATTACTGTAAATAAATTTGTGCAAGATGTTTCAGTTCCATCATGTTCGAATCAAGTACAACTACCACCACTAAATTCCAATAATGATGAACCATTAAATGCAAAAGTGACCTGAGCACCGCCAAAAATCTGAGTTAAAACGTTCGATTTTGGTGGTTTAAGCTCAGCTTACCATTTTTTATGTATGCAAACTGTCAAGTTAAGTTTTAAACTTAAATTAAACCATGACTAAAAAAATGGCCTTTAGTACTGTTATAAATAGCTAAATAATATTGGTGAACAGTAATATTAATTGTTTTGTGATCAACATTCTATTTCCTATTATCGAATTATATGTAAAAGATTATATTTTCTTGATATCATTTATTTGACTTTTTTTTTTTTTAATTCAATTAAATAGATTTATTAGACATATTGACATAAAGGTTCCAGAATGAATTCTTATTTATCACCAAATAGATGCTATTTGTTCATAGTGTATTCAAAGTCACAAATTCAAAATGATGAAGATTTTAAATTAGAATATATTCGTTTTTTTTGTAGACAAACAGGTAGCAAATTTTTTATTTAATGTCTGTCATCCCTTATTGCCAACCCCCGTTTACGTTCACTCATAAATTTATATTTTAAAAATTCAAAACCTCTTTTCTCACACAATGCTTTGTTACTACGATTTTTTCCAGAAATTATAGAGATTTTATCTATAGACCGTTTTTGAACAGAGATTCTGATTGCTATATAGAGATAAAATACTTTGTTAAAAAAAAAAAAACTGAAAGGACATAAATACGAATTACATATATAGCAGTAATCAGTCTGAAGGTAAAATTACATTAAATCAAAAAAAAAAAAAAAAATTAAAAGGGCTTTCTGATCCGCTTTACTAAAAAATATTGTAAAAAGAAAAATATGATCAAAATTGTCCTATACAAAGAAAAATAGATAAACTGCAAATACTGAAAAAAAAAAAGAAAAAAAATAGCGCTGAAATTAAACCATAACTAACATAAAAACAAACAACAAAACAAAAGCAACGCAATTAATTGATTTCTACATATTATTTTGTTAGAAGTCAATTGTCTAATTTTCTATGTAGAATGTTCGAAAAAAATGCACAAAACTGTTTGGTTTGTAAATATATAAATTTTGTGATTATAATTTTAAGAAGAAAAATTAATACTAACCAAAACATTAGAGAATTAGATAAGATTATCTCTTTCTCGAAATCTTTTAAGCGATTCTTTATTTTTGTTTTTTTTTTTCCTTTTAAATCTTATTAAGCACTTAGATTTTCTTGGAATGATATGATAATCTAATTTCTACTGATTTATCCAACGTATTTAGCAGAAATTTTTTATATAAACATATTTCTTTATAATATCACCAATTTATCTACCAATAAAATTACGAAATTTATAAACGTAATTTATACGAAAAAAGAGAAAAAAAAATATTGCTTTAAATCATCAAATATTCAACTCCATTTTGCTAACGTGTATAGAATGGCATTATAAGTCAAGGAAAGGAAAAAAAAAAAGAAAGAAAAGAAAACAATCAATATTTTAAATAAATAAAGGTGCGAAGGCAAAAATGTACATAATATGCTGTGTGTGTTTGTAGTGTATGCTTAGAAAAATTGAAGGCGAAAACCGTTTTTTTTCTTCTGTTTTATGATGGTTGGTTATCCAAAAATATTTTAAATCAATAACGAATATCTAAATTCTAAACACATATTTGATACAAAAAAAGTAAAATGAAGTATTTGAATGAGAAAAATAGAAATCTATTTTATCTATATGTTTAAAGCACACATGAAGCGAGAGCAAATTTTGAAAAGTAAGATAGAGTGATTTGAAATGTGTGTATAGAAAAAGGGTTTCCCTCCAAAAAATTCTCTTTCTTCCTACAAAAAAGGGGTCTTCGCAATGATCATCTTTTCCTATAATAGTTTTTGGCAAAATAAGTCGCGGGTTACGATTTTCAGAAACTGAGAAGATATTTTATATTGAGCAAAATCGATACACAGAATCTTTTTTTTTTTTATAAACTCAGGGGGATAACCCTCCATTCCTATGTCTGGTTTGTGTGTACATCAGTTTAAAAACTTTCAAAAATTTAATAAATAGACAAGGATTCTTAAAGTATTATTTAACCGGATTATACCACAAATGTTAAAGATACCATTTTTGGTGGCACACACTGAAGCAAAAGTAAAATGTTCATTGAACAGAAAGATAAATCATGATAAATAATAAAGGGGCTAAACGTGATTTTTTGAAATTGTCATTGATCTTTAATCAGCCGAACATAACATGATTGTCTTTTCATCATTTCAAAGACAATTTTGTCAAAGTTTAAAGTTACCGTAGTAACTTTTACGTTTTCTATTTAAAAACCATTGAAACGTATTTAATTTATGTACAGTATTCTTGTTTAGCGAAATGTTACTTCCCACGAGAATATTAAATAAATTTTCATAAGGCTAATGATTGTTTTAGTAAAATTTAATAAAGTTTGTAAGTTCCTCAAAATGTACATAAACCGTTTTATTTAAAAAGGTTTTTTATTTTTTTTTTGTACTAAAACCGGTTGTTAATTTTTTTGTTGATAATATGATTTATTTATTATATTTGTACCAGAAGCTCTAAAAGTCATAAAAATAATAATATAAATAGTAATTAATAACGTTTCATTTTTAATATCAAATGGAATTTCTAAATATGTAATTAGAACAAATTGTAAAGAATTTTTGAATAACATGAACACACCTACACACAGCAACAAACGCCTATAAATGGATTTTCATTCGTCTACAAAGTAAAAGAAAAATAGGAAATAAAGCATTATAACAACCGAATTTCAACAAAATCCGTTTTGTTATTTTTTTGTTTTTTCGTCTAAATTAAGGTTATGCACGCAATGTTGCAGTAAAAAAACGAAATACTTAAAATAAAATAAAACCAAAAAAAAAAAAACCAGAACATGTAAGATTTTATTTTATAAAAATGTCGCATCTTCGTCAGGTTTCAAACAAACCATTTCAAACTTTGCATAAAGGAACGATTATTTCTATTTCTTATTCGTGTTCATTTTCCTAATAAAAAAAATAAAATAACCAGTTATTTATTTTCTAAAAGCACTTTAATATTGAAGAGAAGAAAAGCACTATTTCTGAGAATTTTATTTGAAAATTAATCGAAAAATATTTTCTTCTACTCAAATGCTGTTTTTATTCTAATTCCTTGCACATTCAAATTACAACATGTTATTTCAGATTATATGCCATTTTCATTTATACGTTACGTTTTGCATATTGATTGTGCTGCAGCCAAACTGATTAGCTTTTAGTATGTAGAACAGATTTTAGACAAAATTTTAATATAAGAATAGAAGAAGCTTATCAAAACATATTTGAATTGAAGATAAATATTATATAAGGCATAGCGTGAATTTCTTTTGATATTCTTACGTAGGATTTAAATATTAGTTGCAGATTGTACTAACACCTCCTACCTACTTCTATTTATTATATCTGTATAGCTTACCGTGTGTATGAGAGCGAAAAATAACCCATACCCTGTGATCATTTTTTTTTTTTTTTTGCTCGCTTCTTTATTCTTATAAAGAGAGTTATACCGGTGTCATCACAAACAAACAACGCGATGAACAACCTACATGACGTGTCTTATCTATATGTGTTTGTACATTGTACAATTCTGACAAAGATAATAATATAAAGGCAATAGGAAGATTGAAGGTAGGTAGCTCTACGTAGGTAGGTACACATAATATTATGTAAGATGTTAAAAAAACATAATTTTGAATTTTCATGTTATAACTACATGTATAAAAAATATATAAGGCGAAACGCTTCCACGTACAAAAAACTTTTCATTTGTAAACATAAAAATAAATTGTTGTTAAAAAAAGGAAAATGGGTAAAAGCTCTTTGCCATTACAGATACCTATGTGCATGTGGAAAAGTAGTAGGAATGATTTTTTGAACGTATAGAAAGGCGAACAGATGGATATATTAACGTATTACGTGTCTATATTTATATGATAGACTTATTCGTATATAGTCAAAGACAATCCAGAAAAGTATGTGCGTATTGTTATAAGCTTTACAATTTACTTAAAGGCGAACAAAATTATATGCCTTCTAATCAAAGCATAGGCGTGGGTTTGTTAAAATACTGTTGTTGTTGTTTTTGTTACTTTTTTTTCACATTTGTTTTGTTTTGGAAATTTCTACAATGCATTACTTGTTGTATTTCTTATTGGAATTTACCACGTGCTATTTATTATAAGCAAATGGTTTTTATATCCATTTTTACAAAATAAAAAAACAACAATTTAGTATTCAATCGACTGTTTTATGCACGGGCTATGGTATTATTTCATTTTATATCCAGTAAATATTATTCTTCATTCGAATCTTTTAATTTAAATGTAACATGCCCATGTTTTGAAATATATTATGGATACCAACGAATTTCACACCCGCACATATTCTATAGTATACGCCTATGCATCGATATCACCAATCTCCTACACAATAAAATACACGAAGAAAAAAAAAAACGAAGCGAAGGAAAAGTGGAAAACTCTAAAGAAAAACAAAAAGAACTTGTAATTCTTTTAACGTGCAAATATGCGTGCGTGAGCTGATTACACTACCCGGTAACAAAAAAAAGCCAAAAAACAAGAAAGAGAAATCTTGTGAAAAAAGGGAAATGAAAAAAAAAAAAAAAAATTATATGAAAACACTTTTTTTTTGTGTTCTTTATTGTTTTGGGGTGCTTTGTAGTATTTATAGAATATAATAGATAGATAGATGATGTTCAACTTCAAATTGTGTGAGCACACATGCATTAAGTTTATAGAATAGATGAATATAGAATTGAATGGAGAAGATCTATTGAACTAACTGAAGTACGTATTGTCTACTATATACTATATGTAAAGTGATTGTTAATTATCGTGTAAAAGAAAATTAAGGTCATCAATCAAAATGATGAAGAGTAATAGTATTTTTTTTTTTTTTTTGTGTATTGTATTGTGAAAATTTGCTTTGCAACGTTTTCTCGTCTAGGAACAAGTAGAGAGTCAGAACAAACTAGAGTCAGCATAAATGAAATAGTTTATATATTAACTGGTTTGCTAAAGAGTGAATTATAATCCATTTTGTCGTTTTTACATGTTTCCGCTGGCATTTTTTTTTTGTTTTACTTCGAACTTTGGCTTATTGATGGATGAACCAATAAATAGAAAATATCAACATATATTTTTACATATGGATAAATTATTTTTAAGCAATGGTATATATGTTTATATTATTCAGTCTAGTTTTTCCTATAATAGTCGTTAGTTAATCAAATAATAAGTGCAACTTTTCATTAAGTTTGTAAACAATAGGTAATTGAGTTTCGTGAGTTATTAACGAAATTTTTGAATTAGTGAAACTTCTTACAAAATTAATTTACGACTCAAGATAAATCCAACATAAGCCGATTTTACAATTTCTTAATTTATTATCGAATTAATTAGTATCCAATTTGTGAGAATTACTAATACAAAACGTAACTGCAAATTCATCACATAGTAGAATTTCCTAATGTTTGTGATAGAATTACTAATATGTATATAGAATATAATATACATTATATTTTACTTCATTTTTGAGAAATTTGAAAAATTTTGAAAAAAATGAAGTATTGGTTTGATAATTTTTTTTTTTTTTTTTATTTTTCTCTGATGCATGTGGACGGATTTTTTTGGTCGAGATACCAAAAGACGCGGAATTCTTTTTTCTTCAAAAAAAATTTATTTTTTTTTGGACTGTTTCGATTTTGCATCGTGGCACCCAATTTTCTGCACTTTTTTTACATATTGAGTTGGAACTCGGGTGTAGCCAGACGGATCTTAATGGTCAATACACCAAAAAGACGCAGAATTAAATTTCTGTGAAAATATATGTACTGGCCTTTTTTTTTGAACCTGGAAACATTTTTTTTTTTTTTTTTTTATTCTTACAAAAATGAAGTCGTGTATCAATTAATTGGCAGCTTGTTTATTAAAAATTACTAATGAGGATTTTAACGTTGTAAACATAGAAATATAACTATGCATATTACAACATTCATATTAGAATGATTCATTACAAATTTTTATAAACCTGGTTCTAAATAAATCAAGGAGTTGTCTTTTGAAATTTTTCTTTTGCTCTTGATCTGGATAAATATTTATGCATATACTGTAATTATTAATATGTATCACAGAATTTGGTGATATTTGACAATAATTTATTTTTAGGTTTAAGCAATTTAATTTATACAATGAATTTATACAATGACATGACATTAACCTTTTCCTAAACGAAAAATAGCACTACAAATTTCCAATCTTTTATTCTTTCAAATCAGATATTAAATATTTAATACAAAAAATGTCATATTGGTTGTTTTGCCATTTTATTTAAAGAAATATTGTTTAAGATTTAAGTTTTCGAACATATAACAAATATTTTGAGAATTTCTGTACAAATTATTTAATTTGCTTTTACCTATATATCTCACCGCCGCAATTCAAACATATTCCTATTTTTGAAATCAAATACAATTAAAATGATTTATATCGAAATATTACCATATTCGATAATGTTATAAATAAAACCAGTCTTATCTGCTGAAAATTTATTCCATAAAAATATTCCATAAGTTATTTATAACATACATTATTTTCAGTTGTTTGCTTTATTCACTTGTAAAACCTACACCTACTTTTGTACAAGAATTATAAATCTTGAAAAATAAAAAATTTCCATTGAAATGAATTATGACTTATTTTCAAGTTGTCTTTAAAAAGAAAACATATACTTAATTCAATTCATTCGTTTTTCGTTTTTTTCTAAATCAAATGAAATTGATATCGAAGTGTTTTCGTATTTGGAAATGGCCTCTTATGAATTTCACTAATAACCAGCCATATCAGCTAAAATTATTCTAGAAAAATATTTTTTATAAATTATTTATAACTCATATGAACCCAAAAATGTGACACTTCAATTACTTTGCTAACCAATATTCCAATTTCCCCAGAAGCACCAGCAGCTCTCAATTGAATATTAATGAAACTATTCTGGGTATAATATAATGTAATATTCTCTATATGTATCAACAAATTTCTCTCGGCATAATTTTTACACATTCCATAAATGGATGATGAAGATGAATAAATAGAAAAAAAACCTACAAAAAATTGACAGATTTTGGACGATTCGTCTTTATATTGAATTTATATATAAAAATATACTTAGATTAAATGAAAACCCACCATCAAAACATATAAAAGCATACAACCATACACAGAAAAATACTAAATAATAATATAATAAATTGCTTCAGGGATGGTTTACAATATTCTGCTTTATAAACACCATCAGCATAAATACAAGGAACAATGTCTCAACATACAAGCAAAACAAAAAGCCGAAGAAAAAAAGACAAAAACCATACAGAAAAAAAAAATAAAATAAATAAAAATATAGTAATTTCTACCTAGCGCACCTAGCACCTACATTTAGATCGTACGTTTGGTTTGTTTAGGTTTTACACAACCTCAACAATATCATAATATAATAATATAAAGTCGGTTTCGGTACATTATATTAAAGGTATCAAATAGAATATAGAATAATGCTATTGCTATATAAAAATAATTCTCAAGAGCTTTTTCGAGTGAATATAATAGCAACAGGAAGGAAAATCAATATTTATTATTTTATATGTGTACACTGGATGTACTCTGTACAAGTTATATGTAGAATGTATTGTAATTGTGTTAGTGTGTGTGTGTATTAGTGTGTATGTATATATATTTATATTTTCTGATGTGAACAATGATATTATTATACGAATACGAATACCCTATCTAACGTTTCAAACTGTTACAGTTTACCTGCGATAGCATAGAGAGGAAAAAACAAGGTGAAAAAAACAATTTACGGAAAATTTATATTATTTTATTATAAATAAGTTCTTTTGTAAAATAATTGTGTGTTCGGTTATTTTTTTTTCTTTTCTTTTTTTCACAATTCATTTGTACGTGTGTCATGTATCTTGAATTGTGTTTGAGATATCCATTAGGTGTGGATACAATTTCAGATTTAGTCCAATACAAGCCTATTTTAAGTTAAATGTGTTACTCATGGAAAATGATGTTGTGAAAATCTTTCTATTGTAACAAATGAATAAATATGGTAGAATATATATTGGATAAATAAATGTCATATTTTACAGCTTCAGAATATATTATTTTACATATTTTCAAAAGTCTTTAATATTCAATATTTCTGTTCCTGTTTTGCAACATCTCACACTTTATTTAGCCAGAGAAATCATTTTGAAATATAATATTGGATTATATTGAATGAGTTTGTGCACAGCTTGTGCATTACGAAAGTTGAAAACGATTTTTTTTTGTCTTATATACTTTCATATAAGATCTCTTGTTTCTCCTAAAGAATGTATAATTCGTGAGCAAATATTGTCATTCTATAAATGTTGAAACTTTCATATAGACATTAGACAATGCCAATAATAATTGAAACATCCAAGAAAAAAAAGAAAGAAAAAAAAAAGCTCTATAATGACAATATAATAATATATTGTGAGATTTTAAAGGTTTTACAAGTTAATCTAGTTTAAGGATTACTATTGAATTGAAAAAGCTTTCGGGTAGATTTATAAATAGGATGGTAAAGGAAGCTTGAATGGTGCGTAATAAAATATACATTTGGGTTTCTTCTTTCATAATAATCATAATAGAAAATTGTATTTGTATACGTTTCATATATGTTGAGGAATACATGTGTGTAATATGAACATCACAAACCTAGCTAAAGATATACATAGATTATCGGATTATTCTAAGCAATTTATTTGATTCTATTAGCTTATAGAAAATGTCTTTTTTTTTTTTTCGTTAGGATGCTTCTTCTCTGTAATTGTTACAAAGAACATTTAACAGTTGGTATATATGCTATTCTTATTTGTTAGATTCTCATCGTCATTCTCATATCTGCAGATCTACAATGTAAAATCTAAATTTTATGGAATTATATAACAAAATAAGTATACAAGAATCGAAAATGAGTATTTTGTATATAAAGTTAAGCATATGTATAGAACCAAACCTACTTATTTGTTTGTTTGTTTTTTGTTTTTTTTATAAAACAAATTATCCGTTGATATGTTCGTATGTGTGTATAGAGCGTTTCAGGTTTCAGTAATATGAATTTGTAAGTCTTTCATGAAGCTTTCAATAAAATTAAATTTCTTCTATCTCTATGAATAAACCCTACAACAACAACAAATCATTCAAATCAAATGAGAAATGTTCCATTACTAACAACAATACAGACAATTCGTTCCTTCCAAAAGAATACCGAATTCTGTAAATATTAAATTTATTAACCAAGTTTAGCACAATGTGTTCTCTATTCAAATTATTCTGTGTTACTTCAGCACAAGCAATAAAGTTCTTAGTATGAGTATCATATTTCGGTTACGGCCACATGCATTTTATGATCATATATTCATGTAGCACATAAGAAAACAAAGCTTATTTATATAAATCTAAATTGTACAAAGAATGTATTATATGATATATAATATCTACCTATGTATTTTATTTCATATATATATATTTTTCATATTGCCGCACCATTACCATTATATTTGTTATATATATATTATGATTGGGGTGAAAAAGAAACATATATTTTCTGGACCATTATTTCTAAAACTAATATTTATTTTTCTTTGTATATTATTTACCCAAGTCTGACACCGATGTATTGTGTTGTATAATTTATTACCGTATTCATTTGAGTGAACAATGCTTATAGTTATATGATGTAAGTATGCTATTTATTATATAAATTGATTTGATTTTCAATAAACAAAACGATGAGCGAGCGTTCATCAAGTAAATAAGGATGTATTTTTGTTCTTTTACTAAAAGTTCATTAAACTGTGGATTTCTTTCTGATGTTTTTTTCATACGTTACTTGTCTTGATTATCAGTAATCAATATGGTATAATTACTTCATAGTAAAAGCTACATTGACATTTAAAAAGTCTTAGGATATTTCTTCAGAATTGTTTTATCAATTTGTTATCGCCATAATTCCCTTTTTTTTGTTTCTTTTTTTTTTTTTGGCTATTCAAAGATACAAGATGTTCAATTGGATAAAATTCTACCTATTCAAATATTCTTTTAATGCGCTATCTACTTTACTGTTTTCTCGCTAATTACAAAATGATAAGCAATATTTTAAATAATACCTATACTTAAGTATAGAGATGACCGTACAATTATAAAGCAATATTATTAATATACGATTCCGTTCGACTTTTATTATTATGAATAAGGCCATCGGAGACTATTGCGGTGCTTAAAGTTAGAAAACGAGAAAATGGTACACAACTTCATTTTTGTAAGGCAAAAAACAATACCACTAATAAACAAACAAGCTGCCAATGGATTGGTACACGAATTCATTGTTGTAAGAAATTAAAAAGAAAAAAGAATCGGAGGTTCCTAGGTTTAAAAAAAAGCCAGTACATATATTTTTACAGAAATTTAATTCTGCGTCTTCTGGTATATTGACCATCAAAATCCGCTCGGCCACACCTGAGTTCCACCTCAATATGTCAAAAAAGTGCAAAAAAAAACAACAAAATATTGGGTCCCACAATCCAAAAACTAAATTGCATCAAATGCAACGATATTATTTCTTTTATAGACCGTTTATACACTGTATATTGTTTTAAAATTAATTTTAGACCAATTCTGCACTAAAATTAGACTTAAGTTTAAATGCGTATTCTATAAAGTAAGTTTACGCTAACTTTATGTAGGGTCTATACCAGAGACTAAAAAAAGGATTTTAGCAACTGCATTTTCTAAAAAAGAAAATGAGAGAAACTTTCGTTTTTTTTAAATGTTTGTATTAATTTCATATTTTCTTTGCGTAATACAAAAAATACATTTAATAGTAATTTAAAAAGCAAAATGCAAAATTTATTGAAACAGATTATGTTTTTTTTGAAACACCATTTATTAGCAAGCTCATTTAGATCAATTTTCTGGTCAAAACATTCGGACCGCATTTACATATAATTTTACCTTGGATTTTATTCTTTCGCAATCATTTGTCATTGTCGACTAATCGTATCTCTATTCTGTATATCCATCAACACAATAATGCGATAATTTGTAGTATTGTAATATATGCAATACTACATCTTTTAAAAACAGTGTCGCGAAAGTGAATTATAGACTGTGGAACAATATTTGTCATTTTGCCATTACAATTTTTCCTCTTTCGATCATCTTCTTCTGTTTAATAATAAAAGACAATCGTAAGCTAGTGCATGTGAAATTTTTGACTTTGAATGGAAAACCATAATATTAAAATATACAAGGCCTTATGGTCAAAGCCGTGACTTTCCTTAAGCTATGTACCAAAAACCCTGTTGCGCTACCCGATTTTTCTCGGAAATGACTTAAAATAATGGAAAAAGTTATATGCAAACGTCAAGACGCATCTTTTGTCTCGTGTGTGTAGGAATTAGAATTTTGATTTTTGGCTTTATATAGGCTATAATTGAGTTTTAAAACCGACCCGCGGTACCC
>JAABKK020037445.1:0-13967 GCA_011634745.2 Catotricha subobsoleta | reverse complement strand
TGACAACACAAATTTACATTCCCGTACTCCCGTTATTTTTTCCTGTACAGAACGATGTGCTTAATGCTACATTCACATGGCACAAGAACTCAAATGCACAAAATCGGGACTCAAATTACGGACTCAACGCATATTTTGATTTATTTTTGACACGTAATATCACATACATACAATTTGATTGGAGTTCACAATTTGAGTCTATAATTTGAGTCCCGATTTTGTTCATTGGAGTTCCGATTTTGCGCCATGTGAATGTACCATAAGTTTCTATCGATTGTCGATTTTTGTAAAATTAAAATTATTTGTGAAGTAAATTTTCTCTGTTTAAAATGTCGGGTAGAAAAAGAGACCCATTTTGGTTGCGTTACAAAGAAAAAATAAGTGTCGAACAAAAAGGTTCCAAAGCCAAATGTAAAACATGTGGGAAAATATTACATTCCTAGAGCAAGAAAAAATAAATATCTTTAAAAAAAATCAAAAAATTCAAATAAATCAAATAAATCATGATTTAAATCAAAAAAAAACGTTAAATTTGATTTTTATCAAAAAAATCTGATTTTTTCCGAACCCTGGACTGGATAAAGAAACTTTAGATATTTGGTTTAGGTGGCTTTATTAAGATGAAAATACTGAAATCGATAAATGAATTTAAAAAACAAAAAAAAAGGATTTCGCTCCACCGTAATAAATAGCTTCAAAAGTAAATATGTGTAATATTTAATATAAAACTAAAAAAAATTCTTGCTGACTAATTAAAATATATTAATTTAATTTTCTTATAATCATAAATTTTCCACTCAAATACAATCATCAATATTTGTGAATATTAAAATATGGAATAGATTAGAAGATAATGGTAAATTATGTTAATGAATGAATATTAATACAAATCTGCATGTCATTGCGAACTCATTTATTTATTTTTTTTAATAATGCTAATACGAGCCTTAATGCTTATTTATTTATTTATTTTTTAATTATAAAGTGTTCAGAATTTTACATTCATATTTTTGCTTAATATGTATTAATTAAGATAATAGTAATTGAATTAATTCAATTCGACATTGTATTCTGTCGGACAATTCAAGTATAGATTTTTAAACTAAACTAATCTAAATATGTTATATATATACATAATGTATATGCACGTTCCAAATCTGAATCCACTTAAATAGTATTTGAGCCACAATACATCTTACTATTACCAAACATCACGACTTCAAACAACCTCATTATTCAATCTTCTTTAGTACCGACGAAGTAGGTATAAATCTATGTGTTCAATTCTTTGATTCCATTTTTTTTTTTTTTTTTTATTCTCGTATTACTATTTTGGGGAAATACTAGTACGTACACACACATATAGACAATCTATTTGTTATGTATATTCATTCAATTTTATGTGAATACCAATACGTACACTGTTTAGATATTCTAAGCACGCCAATTGATTCTTTAAAATGTTAAACAGGTTGTGATAAGATTAGAGCACGGAAGGAAAGACAATCAATCACAGGCAAGGCACTATACCATGAACCATTATGCAGCGCCTTCTTTTCCAACAATATATTATGCTATAAGCATTATTGTATTGTTGAACGGAAAATCATTTTTGCTTTATAGAAAAAAATTCTATGCTTTCAAATGTGCGCGCATACAATATGGAATAAAGAGAAACCGATAAGAATTTTTTATGCTTTCTTTTGGAACAGAGAAGAAAATCCTTTTCTTCCTCATTCGACGATGCCGCATGAAAATTTATGTTTATATTTTCTATAAAACTCACATCGATTTATTAAATGCTGTATGCACAAAAAAAAATCTTATTTTATACCAAGTAAGTATTAAATATGATGTTACTAAAAATGAAATCAAAATGGTTTGAATACAAAATAAATATATTAAAATATTCATTTACTTATTACAAATAAATGAACGACATTGAGCACCACCTTTCTTTCTTTTCAATAATTTATGGCACGCTAAGAGTGCCTGCAAGATTATATTTATTATATAAATTGCTTCAAGAAAACCACAAATAAATGTAGAACAATGAAAGATAGTACTTAATATTTCAATACATTACTTATTTCCATAACTGAAGAACGGTCCTTTTTCCTTTATTTATTCATTTGCGTATCCACCACACTTTACGAAAACAAAATTGGTATTATCTATATTCAGAAGTAAAAAATAATCAGCAATCACAGTCTCGAGTCTTGGTATTTGTCCTATGATGAAAACGTCTATCCGCTTAAAGCAAAAAAACAACAAACAGGTGATTTTGTTTCTATACGGAGCGAAATTAAAAATTATGACGATTTACCTAAATTAGTTGCGAGCTATTTATGAAATTTAAAAAAAAAAAGAAATTAAAATCTCACAGAGTAGAGTTAACTACACATTAATTACATCAGAATTAAATATGTCTAATCAATTTCATTTGTAAGACAAATTTGTCATAATAAAATTAATAATGAATATAGAAATAGAAAATATATTTAAATAATACGCTATTTGAAGTTATATCCATTATAACATTTTATCCATGTATGAGATATGTATGAATGTGTACATTTATATAATTAGTACACATCAGTTAAATATACTAAATACTATTTAAAAGCCACACTAACATAACCAAAACCACCCCTCATTAATTTTCCGTAAGCCTTTTCTCTTGTATAATGGTTTGCCAGTATTTTAACTTTAAATTACGATATTTGTAAAAGCTTTCATTTAGAAACCTGTGTTTACAGTCAACAAAAACTATATAAAAAATTAAGTAATCTATAATGCATTCCAAAATGTAATATAATAATAATAAGCACACTCACTTACATATAAATAATACAAAAAATAACATATCTAAAAAGAACCACAAAAATGTCTCACGCTCTCATTTTCTTGTATTTTCTTTGTGTTTGTACATAATATTTAAGAACAAACGTGGAATTTTAAAGCTTTTCACTTTTATGATAATATATATTTTCTGTTTGGCTCGTAAATTTATAAAGGAAATATTATACTTTCTCATACTTTGTTACAACAAGGTACACCACACACCGTACAAGAATTCTTTTCTCTCTAACCATAACATTTCGGTTCAGCAACTGTAACACACTGCATCTAACAAAAAAAAAAAAAGTTGAAAAATCACAATCATAATACATATGTTGGATGATTTCATATAGATTTTGATAATTTTTTTTAATCATTAGGTATTCCACACACGTTTATTGAATTTTGAAGTTTAAATCAGCATTAAAAAGAAGAAAATCAATCTCAGTCACTGAACCAGAAACTTGTAATGTTTCTTTTTTCGAACTTTCTAATACGTTCATTCGTTATTCGCTAGAGGTTAATACCAGTATAGTTTTTTTTTTCTGCACGATTTCCACCTTAAATCAGCGATATAAAATACCTCCATCCAATTTTATATTCTAAATATGTTTTGCCCAGAATTTGAATTGTGAATTAGGATTTTATATCAATTAGATACTTAAGAAATACAAAATTTATATAAATTCGTAGAAATAAATAATTTAATTAAAAACTGAAGTTTATTGTTTATTGCTTTGAACATATTCTATAAAGAAACAAAAAGTAAAAACTCGAAACGTAGGTTTAAATTGAATTAATTTCAAGTTTTCTATTATGACACTCAAAGAACTTTAGTAATAATACTGTTATTAATAGCATTGAAAGCTTCCTACAACTTATCTCTTTTAATACGCCAACGATATATTGATATTATAAAATATGATTATATGTTTGAGTTAGGTTTGGATTTGGTAGATTGAAAGAGCAAACTGCAAATCAACCGAAATCAAAGTTATAATCCGTAAGCTCTTATAGAAACAAACTATATTCTGTATAAGTCTAACAACACTGTAGCATATAGTGGTAGAGTTGCTGGCTACGGTGCTTAGAGGACCAGGGGTAAATTCCCCGACCAGGGCAAAAATGTAAATGGGCTGGGGTTATTTTCTAATCATAAGTTTATTAGAAATATTTATTGGAGCCAATTTTGGATTGTTTGCAATCATTCTGGAAGTGCTTCGGAAGGCACCGTTATACAACTTCGGTCCTGTGTATTCTTTATACAGTATAGTGTGACTGCAAACACACACGATATAATAAAAAATTGTATGAGTTGGTACTAAAATACCATTGCGATCTTTTGATTAATAACGAATTGCTCACGATATTTTATATATTCAAACGTTTTCTAAATACGGCTATGACATAATTTTATATACATTCCTATATAATTGATAATGTTAATATTTAAAAAGTAAAATAAATAACTAAATAAAATAAATTGTTAAAATGATACGTGAAATATCTACACTTGATGTGTATTATTAGAGGAAAATCCATCAATACTTATATGAACTGTGTATAGTTATTAGTAAAATAAATTTAGGTAGGTCACTACCAGAAATAATATAAAAATAAACTATTAAAATTTAGTGGATATTATTCACATAATAAATGCAATGATTAAATTTGTTATGACTTTCATATATAAAAAGACGGTAATGCACCAATTGTAAAATTTGCGTCAATAATTTTCATCAAAACATGCTATTTCTCACTAAAATTTCAAAAATATATATGTCTGCATAAATGTTTAGGTATTCGTAAGTTTTTTTCTGTTCTTAAATAAATTTCTAATATGAAGTTCAGAGGTACATAACTACATCAAGAAAATAATAAAGAAATATACAATCTTGTTTGTGTTTGCAAATTCACATAATACATAACAATAATATTATAGAGAACACGAATTTTATATTGCATTGCTGTTAGTATGGTAAATTGTGCATTGAAATGTTACGTGAAATGATCGTAAATATGTCATTTGATAGCATCTAGAAAATATTATTGAATTTTTTTAAAAAAAAAAAATAATAACGTATTATAAAAAAAAGTGTGAGTATTATGGTGTGCTATGTGTACGTTTTGTTGAACTAGTAATTGGTAATATGGCGATTGCATGGAAATTATGGAAAATATTTGCAGTGCTGTAAACATTTTATTTCTTAATTAAACTTTAAAAAAATGTAAAGATTAACTGGAAATAATGACCTTCATTAGCAAGCGTGGCTTTGTTTTTGTAATTACAGAATATTCTTAATATAAGATATTGAATTTAATTATGGTACCTAATGTCGCAGGTACTTCAGCGAATATATACAATGTATATTTGCTAAGAATTTATAATTTTATGGCCCAAATATACATGTATGACATACAAAACAAAATATAAAAATGTTGTTCAAAAATTTGATTATGAACGTTGTTTCTTTTTAAAGGAAGCAGTCATTTCTCAGACAAAAAAACTCCTTCGTGTCATTCTGTATCTTTTGGCTGGTCAAAATCACATTGGTTCCTTTGGAAACCTTAAAAATTAAAAAGGAACATATACGGAAGACGGTTAGGGAAAAAATCAAGCTTTATTATTTTGATTCAAGCAAATGTATAAATAAAATGTTTTTTTTTGGTGTGATTTCCTTTGAAACGGCGTCAAAAACAATTTATTTGAGTAACTTTGTGTTAAATTTTCATGAAGATTTTAAGTTTTCTGGCGAATAGAAAAAGAACCATGCTATTCACAAACAAAGAATATATATATATATATATATAAAAAATATGGAATATTATTTCACAATAGTATTAGGTAGATATAAATGACTGATTTCTTCAAATACAATATAGAAAACGTAAAATTCGTAGTAGATTAATTATGGTGATTGATTAATTAATTATGCACAAAACAATAACAAAAAGCCCAGTGATGGGTTACAAAATGTGAAATTTGTAGCACCAATGATTAATGAATATGGAATAAGTTTATTTGTAACTGTTTGATATATAAATTCCATAAATATTCTATATTGTCGCTTTAATTTTATAGTGAATAAATAAATAAATGTGGCGTAAATGATGCCCATAAAATATAATTTTATATGAATATATAATAATACAACCAATAAGAAATATATAAATAAAAACCATTTTTCCAGAACGTTTTTATCCAACCAATATTCTCATACTGTTATTTAAATGGAAATTGTACAGATTTAAGTTAATTTTTATTAAAGTACATGTTTAAATAATAACAAATTAACGAAATAATCTCTCATTGAAATATGTCGAAATTCAAATACATTGAAAATGTAGAATATACGAAATTTTGCACAAAGCATGACTTGAAAATTGAAATAGTATATTGCGGTTTTGACGGCATGTCATATCACAGTTAATATCTTAACACAACATTCACACAATGTAATGAAAATCTAAAGCAACATCATATCTCCCAGTTTTGGCACATTAACTTATATTATACACATTGTATTCTATATCCCGTGTGTCGCATATTCCATGATTAAATAGGTTTCAAGAGATTATACAGGGCTGTTATATACGTGTGATAAGTTAGAAAGACATTGTTTTAAGCATCGTTAAATGTTTGATTATATGTAAGATGGTGTAAAAGTTACACTTATATCGGTGTATAATCTGATGTGTGGTATAACATTTTTTTTTGTTTTTTTGTTTTTTTGAAATGTGACTTCAGCACGATGCCACGGTATATGAACCGGTGGATATATTCATTTAACGCATATAAGCAGACACATTTATGAATATTTCGGTGTTGTTTATCATATAATATTTATTTCGTTTCTTGATATTTGGTATATTATTTTTGAACTTTTTGATATCAAGCACGCCCAATCTTAATGGATAATTTGATTTCGTTTCTTAGAAAACAAAAAGAAAAGATATTGCTGTTGTATTGTCAATTCTATAATATACTAATTTATAATCGCTACCCACAATGCATTCAAATATTTCTTTTATATTTTTATCAATGTGGAAACTTGTATTTTGAATGTGATGTGTTATTATACATTTTATTACCCATGAAATTTACTTGCCCTACAAAAATAAATAAATATAAATAAAACGAGTTCTATTCTCAATAATATAGCATATTTTATATCCTTACAAAAATGATATATTATCACAAAAATAATAAGAATTTATTTTTATCGCAGCATATAAAATTCTGTTAAGTATTTATTTCCGGCCACTTCAAGCCGCAAAACAGTTTCACGTACTCAACGCTGTAATAGCAAAATAATAATTACATCGTTAATACTAGAACTTTACTTAAACAATAAATAGGGGTGTACGTGCAAATAGTTATGATCAGACTAGTTACTTAATGAAATAATTAATTTCTGAACTGGTTATTATTTTTTTTTAACTAATAATTCAAATTCTATTCTATTTCTATTTCTTAAAGCAAGAGCAACACATTTTTCTTAATATTTTGTCAAATGTTCGAAGAGTCATATCATTTTACAAACTATAAATTAGAAATGTTTAACGATGATTTCATTGATTTTCTAAGATTGGGTATGAATAAAATAATCTTAGTAAACAGTACGTTGATTTTATTAATATCAAATTTATTATAGGTAGCTTACAGCATGAAAACTCTTTTATAGAGTATATAATTCGTGTGGCTTATGCGACAATATACAAAATGAAAGCGGTAATTTATTTTAATAAATTTACGTAAAGAATAAAAATTTTAACAAATAAATATATAACAATAACAAAAAAATGTGCTGCCTGTAGTTATAATTAATTCTTGCTTTCCTTTAAACTATAATACAGATTTCGTATTACTTTTCTAATATTAAATATTATTTTTATATATAAGTAAGATATCAGTACCATTTTTGAATTAAAATGAAACACAATCTCAAGTCCATATTTAACATTTCTCATAAATATTAGATAAATAATCAAATTCATACAAATTAATTTTTATAAGTATCAAATTATGCACCATTTTCCTATAACATTATAATATAAAACTATATACTCTTTCCATATTCTTCCTTAAAATATTACATAACCCTCTAGTACATAAAATAAGCATTTTCGCAGTATCTACAATATAATGTCATAAAAAAAAAAATATTTTTATGACCAAAATACTATTTCATTTTAATAATATTATCATTCAGCCACCACAAAATGTTCCAACTGTTCAACACTATTATACAATAAAATACCAAGATTTTCTCATCTAACCATCATAAATGAAATCACTAAATACAAACCTTTTTACTCCTATAAGTTTAGTATATTTATTCGAATATTATGTAAGTATTATCATATTCATGTACTATATATAAACTGATCGTGTGTACTCTTTCTTTTCCATATATGGATACTTCCTAAAATACTATATATTTTTATATATTATATATAATACATATTATATATGTATAATAATATAATAGTTAGTTCCTTCACATTATAAGAAAAAATGCTTATCTCTATCTATTTCACTGAATTGATTCGAACGCAATTTACGTATACAATATACATATATGTATATTATGGCAATGGCACTTTATATTATATAAAAATAATATTATATAAAAATAATATTAATAATAATATAGAAATACAAAATAAATATATATTTTATTTAAATCCACGGGGACGTATTAGAATCGGATTCATATATACACACACACACACACACACACACACACACACACATTCATCATACATATTAATATGTGTGGGTGCGGGAGGGTGTATGTATATACATAAACTGTGTGCTAAGGGAAAAGGGCTTAGAAGATGTATCACTTCACATTTTATTTAAATCCCAACACTAGCTAAAGATAGATCTTTTATTATTATTTACATGTTTGATTGAAGTGTCATCTTTAAATAATATTTGATATATTTTATATAATTGCATTTGAAATTTGCTTATCTATAAATATATGAAAAAAAAAAACACGAAATAATATCGTGAAAAGAGATGTAAATCATAATGTTGCTTGTAAAGTATTTAAACGGAAACATTTGCGCATTTATTTCGATTATATCATATGAATTATTGAATAAGTTGTTAAGCTTATCGAATAGGAGGGATTTTGTCATTGGTTGGTTTTCATTCTTAGTTCTGGCTAGGATAAATCTGTCAAATTTTATTAAATTATCATTTGTATAAAGAATAAATCGATTAACAAATAAATAAATTTTTCATTCGTGTCGTAACGCTAGTCGGATCAATGTCACAGATTTCACTTTTGATATATTTAAATATAAATAATACAAAATACACAGTTATTGAATTGTATCTACTCAAAGTTCGTAATTGTGCAACATTTGAACCCTCAATTTGGTGGGCTCAAAATAGAAGTGATACTACTACTAATCTAAGTGAACTCAATCCTAATCCGAAATTTTATTTTACAATGATCCGGTTGTTTTAATTATTATCAGTTATAAAAAGTTTGCTACCACTTTAAAACAAAAGTAAATGGTACATGTTTGCGATTGTACAACTACAATTCTATCTATTGACCAAAAATCGGATTTGCTCTAGAATTTTCAAATCTTCAATTTGGCAAGCGCTGCAACACATTTGATTGACCAAATGATAACGACAGTTATATACCAGAGCTCTACAATGGTCACACCTACGTTATTTTTTAATAACAGATGATCGAAAATCTTGTTTATCTTGAAATGAATTAACTATGTGTATAGCACCCGACGAGCAGGAGTTAGGACACTGCTTGGAGTCAGTGGCCATAGGTCTTGGAGTCATTTGAAATCATTTAGAATATTTTTTCAAAAAATGCCCCAGAAGTCGTAAATCTTGGAGTCATTTCGAATATTTTGGTATTCATTTCAAAGATTCCAAAAAAAATTAAGTCAGGAGGCGCGGTTTAGTTTGTCTTCAACCCCACGATTACATCAAGCTCTCAAATGTAATATTTCACTTATTCAACACATTATACTTTCATCATTGGAATAAAATCTATAAAGCTATAGTTATTAATTACATTACAAACTCTAGATAATAATAATATAAAGTATCGTCACGTCATAAATGTTTAATAGTAAATCACAACAATATTTTAATTAATTACTACTTACTGATCATACCAAATTGCAAATTATACAAACAATTGGCCCTAGAATAATAATGCTAAATTAAAAAAAAAGAAAAAAAAAATTGTTTGAAATAATTTTTAATATTGTGATCAATAAAAACTTTTATATTGAAAATTATTTTCTCTGTTTGGAATTAAATTGCAGATTTCTATTTTAATGGAAAATGAATTAAAATTTTGTGATGCAAATTTTATATTTTATTGTTAAATCTGTTTTACGACTGAATTATATGTTTGTTTATATGATGAGCTAATAATTATGCGTTTTTACTTATATTCACAGCCAATTTATTATTCTTAATTCAATAATTCTTAAATAAAAATTTATGAAAATTAATAAAAAACATTTACATATTACGTATTTTTATTAATCAAAATGATTATTTAGGTTTTTTTTCCTTTTCTTTTTATTTAAAACATTTTTTTTTTTTTAGTAATCGCAAATACTTATAATATTGCAAAAAATATTACATAAAATGTTTATACATTTTTTCGAAAACCTATTTCATTACATCAACATTCTCTCTAATGCCGTATCTCTAGCTAAATCTCTACTGTCTGTATTCTAATATTATAATGTTAAATATCAAATAGAAAAATTCTGCTTGGAAACATGGCATAATATCTGTGATCCAAAAATTAATTCAGTTAATTAGTATGCCCTTTTACACCGCACACAATTCAGATTCGCAAATATTTGGTACATAAAATCGTATGCAAAAATAATGAAATAAACATACAGAAAAATCTAGTTGTATTTTTTCGCAGAAAAAAGTTATTTATCAGATACTTTCAGTGTATTATTTAGTTGTAGACTTGTATAGCAGTTTTAAAACTCATTCAATATTCTGTATTTCTGGTTTTATTTTCAGCTAAAACCGCACCGTAACAGATATTTCTTTTATTATTCTGTAAGATAAATAATTATTTAAATTGTTATTATCAATCAAATATAAAACTATAATTACAGTAGTTTCTATAATATAGAATAGAAATCATGTATATCATCCGATCGAATATTTGGCAAAATTGTGTTGATCATTCAACATTTTTGCTTTACGTAAGTTCTATTTTTTGTCGAATTGTTTTTGAGTTTCGAATCATATTTGCTAGCGATATACGTGATTCATCTCCACAATTCTGCTATAAATTTTGCTGAGTGTATATTATTGAAAATGATATAAGAGTTACTGCCTATTTACTAAATTTTATACGAACCAATTTATAATACATCAGAATATAAACTGTTTCATTTTTGTATATCTATCTATATATATTGTGACGTTAATTAAATTAGCTCTTCTTCAAATGAAATTCTCTCCATATTTTCAAAGGGTTAAAGATCAAAGAGATGGAATTTATTACAGAGTGTAAATGATTTGATAATATCTGTTTCTGATTGAATTTTACCATACTTTATTAATTAATGAAGAATTTATTATTATTATTAGTATTCCCTTTTTTTTCATGAAATAGATAAAAAACAAAATATTATAATGAATTAATTTTATGAGTGGAAAACAAAATATCTATACCAATATTGGTGAAACAAACAAAACTAAAGCATATAATATTACTAGAATGTAAATATTATAATATAACCGTATTAAAGCTAAATTATTTAAATTGATTCAGTAGAGGTTCGATAGTCAATTTATATATATATATATAGTCAACTAAAACTAAGTTATTAAAATTGATACTGCGCATTTTTATCGCATATGAGTCCAAAATACAAACAATTTTAATTTCCGTATGTTATTTAATATATCGATAAGTACCAAATATATTGTCTCAGCACAATAAATTATAAATATTATGTAAAAGGATTCCACTGCGGAAATACTACACTATATGTTCTTAATTTTTATTTATTTATTTATGATAGCAACTGAAGTACACTTATATATGAAATAATTTAAATTACTGTTGTCCATTACTTCTAATTTTTATATAATAATGTGAAAACGAATTTTAAGTAAACTTAAAAGATTTCTGACTTACATTTCCAATATAATAAATATACAACTAATAGCATAGTTTATTACATATTTTTGCCATATAGTATATTCTTTTTTTTTTTATACCGGTTTTGGTTCCAAGTAAATGAATATAAAGTAATGGAGACACTTTCAGAACATTTATTTCGCCTGCAATTGAAATTGTTCTTTATTTTCATGGTTCGTGCCAACTGCAAATGAATTTAGGACACTAACAAACACTAGGTAACTAGGTAGATGTAGTTTTTTTTCCTTTTTTATTTTTTGTGAAGTACCATTTTCTATGAACATTTATTTACTTGAAATTGGAATAGTGCCCAAAAATTGATTTTTTTTTTCTTTAGATTTTTCTCTTATTCAACCGTAAATATATGTAGAATGTAGGTGCTGAGCAATTCGTTGTGCATTGTCGTCATATATTAATCGTAATTCTTTAGAGAATTTTCTATTCATTAAAATATTTTAGCGTTTTTATAAAACGAATAAATTTTCTTGAATAAATATTTTTTGTATAGCTTTGTTTTATAGTTGAGAATATGTTGCTCTTAAAACTCATATTTAATATTTAATATTTTCAGAAATTTATTCGAACTTATTTTATATTTACTGTTTTGTTTTAGTTTAATAAAATTAATTAGCTCAGCAAATTAAAGGCTACAAAACTATTACATCCATGAACAAAAGTAAGTTTAATGATTGTGAACACCGCGAGAAATTTAAAAAATATTTCATGAATAATGTTTAATATAAAATCACGTGTGCGTGCACCTAAAATCGCAGACATAAAACTTTTACATATTATAACCTACATCTAATCTAATGATTGAGACCTTCAAATAAACAATTCATCATTCATTTTAAAATAAAGACTCAAAATTTTCAAATTTTTGCAAAGACATGTACACTTAAAAAAATGTTTGATTTTTATGTTGTCCAAATAACGACGCCAAATGAAGTTGTTAAAAATTTGGGCCTGATTGGTTCGAAAATTTGACTGATCGAAAAATTCTTAAATCTCGCCTACAATCAGACTGTGTCTAAAAATACCTACTAGGATTGCATATAAGCATTACTTATATTGCATAGTAAATGTTGTTGTTTAATATTTTTTTTTTATAAAGATAAAAGAAATACAATTTTCGTTTATTGAAATTTATATTTGTTTTTTGCATCGTCATAAACATTTATATGACATTCTTTTTAAATGTTTTATTCCATTCCATTCGAATACAAACAGCAGCTTTGTGACATCAACTCAAGTACAGATTGAAAATTGCTTGGATAAACACATGGAAAATATTGAAAATTATAAAAAAATAAATAAACGAAATCTTATTTGAGATGCAAGAGACATTTTCGTATAATGCTTTTGAGGTAAGTACATTCAATTATAAGATTTTAAGTTTGTTTGTAATGTTAATATTTGTTAATAATTGTTGTAATATTTCAATGTAAAATATGAAGTATGATGCAAATAAATGGTTTCAGGGCTTTATTATTTCTGCGTAATTGACGGTATTCAATTAAGGTATTTTGAGTTTGTATCCATGATTGAAAATATTTGCAGGCTATTAATACTTACTGTCCCATTGAATATAATACTCAAACTTTAAAATTCCATTCTATAAAAATAATGTTTATTAAAATTTCTGTGACGTTGAACAGGAATGAGTGAAAAATTATAAATAATTATATGAGAAACGAAAGCAAATACAGATGTAATTCATGTAAAAGAAATACAATTAGATACGAAAAATATTTTGTATGTTTATTATATGTACTTTATAATTCTATTATACCCCTCTAATATGTCACAATTAACTTAATATTCATTCTTACCAGTAGATTAGAAGAGATCTTCTTAGTTATTTTTATTAATTCATCATCATCTGTAGCGCTACAACCCTAGGTGGGTCTTGGCTTGCACACGTTAATGTGCTCTCGAAAGCAGATG
>JAABKK020037434.1:0-13969 GCA_011634745.2 Catotricha subobsoleta | reverse complement strand
GACCAAAATCAAAATTCTGCTTTCAAAATACACGAGCTAACAGTTGTATCTTCATACAACTGCAAAGAATTAAAAAAGAAATAAGTCACCTCCGAGAAAAATCGGGTACCGCAAGCCATTAGTCAAACTATTTTTATTCCTAAATAAACCCAAAAATAAAAATTCGGCTACCAAAATACACGAACTAAAAGGTGTATCTTCACATACCAGCAAGGGATTTTCATGATTTTAAACCATCTCCGAGAAAAATCGGGTACCGCAACCCCCTTTTCAGTATTGAACACTCTTAAGGCGTATTCAAAGTATACGATCGCATTAAAAAAGGTATAGCTTTTTTTTTCTTTGATCTTATGAAAACTTTTTTGGTGATTTTCATAACATATGTAACTTATGGCACAAAATATATACTCATATCAAAATAGGTTTACATACTTAAGCATTTATCTATCATATGCTGAAAATGCATATAGCACACAGATCTATTTTTATTGTATTGTAGAGCAAGTATATTGTGTATAAGGCAATTAATTAATATGTATAAAACTGGAAATATTTCTATTAAAAAAATATTAGCATTTAATTATTTCTTTATAAATAAAAACTGTAAATATTCATGATTAAGACTTAAAATAGCTTTGGTTATATAATTTAATATTATATTTATCTTTGTGGGAGTCTCTTTTTTTTTTTTATTTGATGACAAATTTTGGATACTTTGTATCGGTCGGTGATTGCGGGAACATTTCAATACATATGAGAACGTACTGTGTGTATAGTGTGAAAGAAAGTATAGTAGAATTTAAGAAAACTAAATAATAAATTAAAGTATGAAAGGGAATACAGCAGAATAAAATAAAATTATTATGATTATATTCAATATATATTCACTTTAAATCATTTCATTATTAATAATTATTATATATTAATATATTAATTATAAGAATTAAAATTCTTAATTTAATGTTAAACACTGAATGTGGCATGTTAATGGATTAGATTTAAATTATAGAAAAAAATATAATAAATTAATAACACAAATATACGTGACAATATTTTTATTTACCAAGTTTAAGTTATAACTACAATAAGAGCAAAAGAAAAAAAAAAACGTGCTAAATAAACCTTTATTATTGTTATGTCAGCGGTCATATTTATTTCTTAGCACTATTATTACTTAGGAACATATTTATCATTTATATTATCGAGTTAACTTTTTTTTTTCATAGCAAAATAATAAAAGAATTATATACCTACGTATTTATATAATATTAAATCATAAATCATTTATTTTTCCATCGAAAATATTAAATTAAACTTTTGTTGTCACAAATATATAATACATTAATTTTCTGGTGAATTTGTTAAAGAGATATCTTTAATATTGACTGAATAGCAGTTTCTTCCAGATTTTGTATACTCATTGTCTGCCAATATATTTACACTATTTATTACTGAATTTTGATTAATAATAATTGATATGCCACGATCCGAGTCCATATGTATAACTTTTCTACATCGGCGCACAGCCGCATTAATTTTTTTTTTTATTCTTTTAATATTATTATTGCAATTTCACAAAATGCATTTTGAACCTCGACAATCACAGAAAAAAAAAACTTATTTATATAATTTTTTTTATTTTATTATTGTTGCCATGTGTAATAATTTTTGTATGGAAATATTGAAGAAACGCATAACAACATTTCTTATGAATAAATTATTTCCAGTACAAAATGATTAAAATTTTGTATGAAATCTATGTATGTTCTACAGCAACAATATTGTCAATTTCTGTATCGAACAGGTGTAAAATATCTTAAGATACCGAACGAAAAGATTTTAGTGTTAAGCAAGGGAACTTAAAATTGGATGGTTTTTAATCAATGAAGATGAAAGTTATAGAAACATGTGTTTGCAAATAAATATTTTTATTACATAAACTTTGGCATAACACTTTATTATATTATTATTCTTTAGCTTTAAAATATTCTAAAGTTTAAATCTATTGGTTAACCGTCGTCTTTAATATCATATTTGTTTTGACGGTATCTTTTACCAAAAGTATTCATTCGATATGCAATTTTACAAAAAAAATACTATTTTGAGTTTTGCCCACATACTTTAAATTCATTTCAATTAGTATGAAATACTTATAAATAAATCTATAACTACAATTTAAACAATAAACGAAAATATTTACAATTACTTGGCTTTTGCAACTAAATGTTAGTATATATGGTTATAAAAAATTTACCTTCGTTTATCAATTTGGTAAAAACTGTAAATATTCGAAATTGAGCAAATATAGTAAATACGGCCTCGTATTAAATACTATCCTATCAGCATAACCATATTTATAAAAGATATTTTTTTTTATTAGATATCCATAAACAATAAATCCCCAATTTAATAAATCACTGAATTTCGTTTTCAATTATTTCCACTCATTGCATTATTATTATTATTATTATTATTATTATTATTATTTAAATTATACTAATAATTGTTTTTAAACACTTGATTATATTTTATTTTATTCAACACTTATTGAAATAGTAATCAAATATGATTGAAATCGAGATTGATTTCTAAGTAATTATGTTGTACAATATTATAGATTTCTTTTTATTTATAAATTATAAAATATCATCAGATACGGTGACATTCTAGTAAGTGCGAACAACTAACATTGATACATTATATGTTTCATTTATGTAATCGAATCGAATTTATAAAAGCTTATTGCTTAATTCCTTTTAAATTACATCTATATTGAGGCACTTGCATATGCATGCATTAAACTTTAACTGAATTTAACCACAAATTAAAATGAATGGTTATTAATATTTTTTTCGCTTTAGAAAATTATTAAACCGGAACATTTTATAAAAAAAATAAAAATATATCTACATATATTTATTATTTATCGTTTTGTGTGGTTAATTTTTTTTTTCTTTATAAACAATCACTTAAGCTGTGAAGACCTTTTGAACAACAATTGTAGTTTCTAGAAAAATTATTTTAAAATTAAACAATTTTATTTAAATATAACGTAAAAGCCTACTTTAATATCAAAATCAATCGAACGTATTTTAATTAAACTGAATATTATTTATACATTTGTCCGCCTGTAACGATCGAGGTTTGAGTTACATATGAATTGATGAAATCGACTTTTGATTAATTATACCGCGCGTAAAATAGTGCTGTTAAGATTGATAGGAGAGACTGAGGTCGATTTGATGAAATGTTTTTTTTTTTATTATTAAAATGAGATGAGATGAAGTGAAAACATTTATTTAAACAAGCGAGAAAAGAAATTAATAATTCTTTTCCAGACTAACAATGTTGTAGCGCTAAACTTATTTTCAGTGCTTCATAGCATTTTTTTTAAAAGGTTTTCAAATACATATATTTTTATCTAAAAACCATTTTCACATTGTTTTATTTATTTAATTATATTATAACATAATACTAAAGCGGGTGATCAATTAAAAATGTATTAATGAAAAACTATTGTCTTTTTATACTTTTGATATTACGTAAACAATTTTTAATCATTTTTTTTTACTTCAGGCGTCGCTGAAAAAATGTTAATAATATAATAAAATAGAAATATAAAAACTAAATAACTTAAATTTAAAATTTTAACAAGAAAGAAAAAGAAAAATCAATATGATATTCCAAGATACCTGTTACATTTTCAAATGTATATGCACATTGCACACGCCTTTACCATTCACATAAAACCGCAGTTAATTTCGTTCATGCACACTATATACAACATCATATAATTATTAAAGAGGTAAAACTTATAAACGCACATATATTGCTTTGTAACGTTTTAATAAATTATAATTTATGTATGCAAATATTGAAATACGTGACCGCATCGAAAATGTAAGTACAACGTGCAAAATTATAATCTAAATTAAGTGAATTTCCTATTCAAATTATGATATTAATACAGGAATGTCTGGTGAAAAAAATAATAATAAATAAAAATATCATTTGAATTAGTTTTTTTTTCTCTTTTATTTCAATCTAATTATTAGCCGGATTACTGGATATATAATTTGTAATATTAAATCTAATCATAATTTAATTTGTTATCAGCCATCTAACTTTACAATTCACTTCTTTTTTTTTAAATTTTAATATAGTAATTATATATTGTTGTAATGATGATGATGAAAATGTTTTCATAACAATAAAATAAATATTAAATCATTTGTATTATTTCTGTGTCGAACAAAAACTTTGCGCTTGCTATAGAAAATCCATTATCTTTACTTATTAGCTATAATTATTTTTATAATTAATATTTTATTTTCAATTGAAGATGAATAAATAAAAAATAAATACAATATATGAAAAATATTAAAGAAAAAAAAAACAATGTGCAACACCAATTAGATTTTTTTTTAAAAAATAAAGATCTTTAGCGCGGGTTATACTTACTTACATACCGTTGATAATTTGATCATGAAACAATTTCTCGGTTAAAACAAAATAATTGTAAGTCAAATAAGAAAATAAGATTTTTAATTTTTATATCAATTTGTTTTTTCGTTATTTTATTTTAAAATATAAGTATGCGAAATGGATCGTCAAAAATTGACAAGTTTCTGTATGACAAATAATAAATATATAATAACTTAGATGAGTTGATTTTAGTGTGGAGAATATCGGACTAATAAAAGTAGCGTCAAACATATTATAATTGTAAACAAACTACAATAATTAGCGTTGTAACTAAATTTTGTAACAAATATAATCATCACATTACAGTTTGTGTACTACAGGCATTAAAATAACTTGTAGCTCGGCAGAAAAAATGCAGTTGGACCGAGCGAAAATGCAGTTAGAATTTTACAAAATGCAGTTGGAAATTAAAACTAAAATCGCAATCGTCAATGGTTGTTTGGAAAAATAGTATTCTTTGTTTACTTTCTCAAAAGTCAGCTAGGGGACAGCGCGGGTTTTTTCGCGGTGTTTTGGAAGAAATAGTATCTTTTTTTGCTTTCTTAAAATTCAGCTAAGGGTAAGCCTTTTTTTTTGAGGCGATTTTGCAATCGTCGATGGTTTTTTTTTTCGAAAAATAGTATCTTTTTTCACTTTCTCAAAAAGCAGCTAGGGGACAGCGCGGTCAAAATGCAGTTCACCAAATTTCTTATTTTATTCTCTGGTGTACTACATACATATATAGATCGATTTAAACAAAAAAGGGTTATGTTTGTAAAATAAGTTCTTACTTAAATAATTTTGTTTCAAATTTCATAAAAATCATAAATAATAAAAATAAATTGTATAGATATTAGGTATGTGTTTTATTTAACAGACATACTAACGAGTTTGTTTTCTTTATTCAACATTGGGGCCATATAAAAATTATTTGGTAGGTCATCAGCTTTGTAATAATTAGTCTTCTTTTAAGAAATAAGTAATTTAATTTAATGTTAAATAACAAGAAAGATCTAAATTCACTCTGATATCTTAAAGAAAGGAATGCTTATCAGATTCCTGTTAATTAGATGCCACGGTAAGAAAAGATCTAAAACCCTCCGTGAGAATAACTTATCAGTTGGAGGGGTAAATTTTATGATTAACTATTTAACAATAAATTGAACATCCGATGGGTAATCTTACCAACTATTTATTTGAAGTTATATGGATACTGTTTACCCATCCCATAGTTATATATTATATTATAGTTATCAGAAGATAAAATTAACTAATTGGATAGTTAGCGTCAAAATAATTTCTCTTGTTGGTAGATCGTAGATTCTACCCCTAATTAGGTAGAACATAGAATGTATATTATCTTGTGTAACTGTATTTAAAAAAAAAATAACATATAGTCAATATGAATAAGATACAATTTATCAAATCTAGATGGTTTACATGTTTAATAGTAAGAATAGGTCTTTAGAATTTAAAAGTATAAATGAGTTTCTGTGTGATACGATTTTAGTGGTTTCGTGTGTACACTATTTCTTAGTACTTATCCAATTTTTTTTTGGTCTATTTTGATAGACCACTTAAATTGGAATTTTCATTTAAATAAATTGAACGTACGGTACAAGAGATAAACATTTAGCTGATAAATGGATTAAAAGCATTTGAAAACATACTAAAATGAAATCATATAAAAGAGAATAATGAATTAAAAGCAATTAAATACAACACTTTTTGTTTGAGTAAGATTTAAAAAGAAATATATTATTAAAAAAATTGCAATGGTAAATTTTTACATAAAAATATAATAAAAAAATGTTCAAATTATGAATCTAGTCCATCCCTTATCCACTCGTTTAAATGTAATATAATTTAGATGAGATAAACGATAATAATAAAAGATATTTTTTTTTTTTTATATCAGTTTCATCACGCCAGTGCATTGATCTTTTATTTGCTTATGCTATATCCTTGCGACCATAATTCGTATCTTTTAAATAGTATGAACTTTGGTCATTGATGAGATTCGCTATAATTCGTTTATCACTTAATAATGATGCCAATTTATAACGTAATGTTACACTTTGCACCATTTCAACAATATTCGATACCGATTTTTCCTTTTTGGTGATGACATTATTTTGTTGTTGTAAAAAACTTCTAACCAAACTCTCAATCATATATTCAGTTAATTCCATTCGTGCACAATAGTCCGTGATATAAGAATCCTTTTCTTGTATAATGTATTGATTAAAAATCGCTTCAATCCAATTTATTTCATATGGATATGCTCGACTTAATATTAAAGCTTGTGGAACGCTGAAAATTTTAAAATTGCAGACTATAGATTAAAAATTAAAAGAAATAAATTAAAATTATCAGAATAATTACTTTAAATCATTATTAACAATATATCGAAATGCTCCTTCTGTTCGAACATTCATCACACAAACACAATTTTCTTTATTATCATCCAGACTAACTCGAACTAAATTAATTTGCAGTGCTACCAATTCAGCATTGTAAGCTGCTCGCTGTGCTAAACCCAATTTATTTTCAAGCAAATAATTTTCAGCGGCATGTGCATAATCATCCATCGCACTACTTAACACATCTACTAAAGTTTTATTAGTTTTCATGTAGGTGACACCCGCATTGGGTCCATTTAAAACATTCACACCGTTATTACTATTGATCATATCACTTTGTGATCTAGCAATATTTGCAGAAGAAGCCGATGCATTATCATCCAATTTAATTTCGTTTTCCGCTAATATTTTTGCGACGATTGACTTTGCTTCATTTTCAGACATTTGTGCTAATTCTTTGTACATTTGAAAATGCAATGCAGCCAACCGATAATTTTCTTTATCCTCTGGATAATTCTCATGTAAATACGAAATGATCGCTTCTTTTAAACCATTTGTACGTTCTTCATCGAATTGTCCTAATAACGATTCAAACTGATCATTTTTAACTAGTGTCTCAAAACAATAATACATATCACGATAGCGCCCAACACCCATTAATAATTTAACAATTAACTGCCATGATTTCGCTGTCGCTAATATTGAATTCATATTCTTAGACCGTTGCAAAACATATGCAATACCCTCCATTGAACATTCATGAACAAAACAATCGTGAGCTTTTATCAGTAACTCAACACTTATCGTATTTTGTTTTTTATGCGACAATACTTGATTTTCCATAATGTGACGTAAATTGTTAAATATTTCTTTTACTTCGGCAATATTTTGAATTGGTCCAGTAATATCTGGGTCAACGTTTTTAATTGTATCAAATTTTCGATATATTTTTAATACATCGCAGTATTTTAAAATACATGTTCCCAACATTGATGTATTTGGACATAATTCCAAAAATAAATGAAATTCTTTGTCTAAATCATATCCCCATAAAGTGTTTTGACCGAATGTATTTGTCAAATAGTTTTGCAATAGATAGAAACGTGATTTAATTATTGATCTTGATATTTGTTCTGCCATAAACTCAGCAATCTGAAAATGATGTATGTGTTTGTTTTTCTTTTTATTCACACTTACTTTATTTTTGTATTTAACAATTACGTACCTCTTTAGTGGTCATTTGCATCGAAGTCATTATATCGCTCATTATTAATAACCGATTTATACATTCTTCATTAATGGCATTATGCAATAAAATGTATGGATCCTTGGTTCTTAAAACATCCAAATATTCCTTTTCCAGGTACATAGCGGATCGAAATGCCATAGCAATTCTTTGAGCAATTTTAAACCCATGCTTCACCCGCGATGCTAAACTCTTTTCAGTTTTTTTTAAGTTATTTTGATAAAATTGAAATTTTTAAAGATATAAAAGTTAAATATGTATTTAATATTTAACGTGCAAATTACTTGAATTGCTTCTAGGAGGTCTTGTTTATCTCTTGATGGAATGTCTTCAAAATCTACTTTTATAGGTTCCAAGGTATCCATAAATGTTTTATTTGACGGTGAAGAAGATGTACTACCAGCTGAATTTTAGTGAAATAATAAAAATAAATTAATTTAAATGTTACCAAAATATAAACGATTTAAAAATAATACATTGACTCAATCGTGTTAATCGCAATGTGCGTCGATTAAATTTGGAAGCTGCTATTTTAACACCTTCATTCAGCATTTGTTTTTGTTCAACTGAAAGTTCGTAAAGTGTAGCTAAACCCTCCGCTAACGCCATACAAAATACCAAATAATGTAAATCAAGTGTTCGATGATCAAACATTGCCTAAAAGGAAATAAAATATGGGAGTTAGTCAGCGTTTTATATGCAAGAAAAATCGGTTTCTTTTAGCTTACCTGTAATCGAAGAGCTTGTACAATATCACAACGATCTAATAATTTATTAATTAGTTTCTCCAATCGACCCACTTCATCCTCATTTAATGCTGGTTTATTCAAAATAGTCAATTCATTAATACCAGCCATTTCCTTTAGATCCATAAACGATTTATATAAAACGCAACGTTCCTCAAACATAACCGTTTCATAATATTCCGAATTATAAATACCTAATTCATCAATATTTACTCCGTTCTTCAAGAGACTTATCACCATTTCGTATTCAATGGCATCACGGTGGAAACTTTCATTCGGATATAAATGATGCTTTTTAATTGCATCAAGAGTTTTTTTCAAAATTTTATATTTCTTTGGATCTGTATATGGAATTTTTTCGGCAACAAACATTAAAAAATTAATTAATAGTAACGGTGACAGAGAATATAATTCAATTTCATTTTCACAAATGTTAAGATCAAACTGCTTATTGGTTTCATATAAATAAATCCAATTCTCATAAACTGTATTTTCTTTTGGTAAATGGACTAGATCAGCAATTTGTATCGCTTTTTCAAATTTCTTTTCCAATATCAATTGTTCACATATTCGTTCGTATTCATTTTTAATTTTTTCATCATCTTCATAAGCATCAGCCGAATTTATGTCATGATTTCGAATCAAAAATTCAATATTTAAACGAACCGTTGTAAAACATAGAATTCTATTCATTTTTCTGATTGTCGGAAAATCTATCATGTCTGTATAATCGCTAACTCCAGCTAAACAAAGGGTCTCCAATAATAATTGACTATGTTCCATTGAAGCAAAATTTGTTTTAATATAATCAACTAATAATAATATTGAGAAATTGAGCATTTCACTTTTATGGTATTTGCCTAAACAGTCTAATGAAACGCCATCCATTTGTAATTCTATTAAATATAATTGGAGCATTTTGGCAACTTCAATTGAAAAATCAAAGTGACTAGTGTGGGAAAGATATGCACTAAATAAAATGAATTTACTTTTGGGATAGAAAATTTGGATGCTTTGATGTAGAGTTCGTACAAAATTTTCTTTAGTCGCATAACTAATTAGTGTTCTTGATAATTGTTCTAAGGTATCAATATCATTTCCTATAGCATTCAGTCCCAATGATATGGTCAGCCATGCTGCCCAACAGTAATTACGTGTAGTGTCATTGATCGATGCTGCCAGCACAGTTAATATTGGCCATTTTAATTTGAATGCATATCGAAGTAGATTAAGATTGGTTGTCAACTGATGTATATCCGAATTTTTCAACAATTCTCTAAACAATTTTATATTTAGTTCTGGTTCACGTGCAGGCTCTGTATCACATGTACATAATAAAATGATGGCAAATAAATCAGTATCATCATTTATATTGAGATACTGAGATGCAGTAAATTTTGTTGTTTGTTGTTCGTTTACATTAACTGATGCAGACATTACTTGATTATTGCTGTTTATCTGTATTTAAAAAGATAAAAAATAATAATTAATAATTATTGAGAATATTATACATAATTACATATTATAATTTGATTCTTTAAATTTACCATAACGTTGCTATCGATTTTACTTTGAGCTTTCTTTTTATGCTCACGATACGAAAAACTAGCGGTACGTTTAGCGAGATGCATTTCATCATCAACAATAATTTCCTTTAATGCTCTACCAATATTCAAACCAATATTTTTATTTGAAAAACAATCCATTTTACAAACATTTATAATCGATCTAATTGAATAACTGTAATAAGATGCAAATAGTAAGAAATGAAACCAATTCGATTGTAGAGCTATTTGTTTCAAAATTGAGATTGGTAAATCAATATTCTTAGATTTGCATAAAATTTTCATAGCATCAAGTTCATATAAATCCAAAGCCAAATGATTTGTGCGCAATTTTTCCAAAACCCGTTTTTCCGTTAGTACCATCACATCTTTTTCCATTATTTCATATATGTTAATATCATTTCGATCATTGTCTTTAATGATTTGTAAACATTTTATATAAGCTCTCAGTACGAGTGTATTTATGCCTAGCATTTCAATGAATGCCAAACAATGTGTTATCAATTCTTTATCATCAATATTATTAACAGCCAATTCACTGGCTGTACCACAAGCAATCTGTATTTGTACTTTGGTAATTTGTGAATAGTTTCGTAATTGTTCCATTAAAAATTGATAAACGGCATATGAACTACGATGTTGTTTTATATAATGTATGTATGTTAGTGTTGTTGGTTGTGCATATTTTTGACAAAGTATTTTATTTGAAAAACTTATCAGCTCTGTGCTATCATCATTTGAATTAGATAATGATGCTTCATTTTGTATTAATTTCAGATCAATATTTTTTATTTTTAACAAATCACCAAGAGAAATTTCGTAATCAGTGGATGTGGCTGTTGGTTTGTGTTTTTGCAAAAATCCATTTAAAAATGAAATGTTTGAAAGAATTTTTATAGCATCTTCGGATTTAATAATGTCATTGATATTGGTATCGTTGAGTAATTGTTCATAAAAATAAATAAATGGGAGTTTTGCGTAAAAATCGGGATCGGCTGATTGAATAAATTCAGATATATTTGATGAAATCGCTGCTAAGCTCTTTTGATCATCAAGATTGGCCCCTTTTAATTTAACACATAAATCAATTTCCTTTTTTATTTTTGGATATACGCTGAACGCTTCCGAAAGAGCGTCTAATGTAAAATAGTTTTCGATTAATAAACTGAGTTCATCTTTGTCAAAAATAATTTGAATCATTTTTAAAATATTTGGCACGCTAGTCAACCACACTTCGTTTAACTTGTATGACTCGGTTGTGAAAATGCGTTCAAAAATTTTTAAAATATCATCCTTTTCCCTGCCAATAAAAAAACCATTTTTAGCCAAATTATTCAAAACGAAATCTTTTAATTTCTCTTCAATGCCTAGTTCATTAATTACAGCAAACATTTCTGCATCAATGTCCCATGAAGAAAATAGATTCTTTATTGCAACATCAAAGCATAATTCTTTTTTATTATATTTCACCTCTGGGCTACCAATTTTCTTATTTGCATAGCATAGATCCAACCATTTCGCAATATACTGGAATTGTTCATTTTGTAATAAATATTTCCATGTTGTTTCTCTATCTAATTTTTCAACCATCAGAACATTTTTGCAATGGAGACACGTAGTAACAGCCAGCAACTTACGAAATTCTAGACCTTTTCTATATAAATTTTCCAATGTGTATTCCCGAATATCTTTTTCAAATAATTTTTTGATTATTTTGTTTGAAGCCGCAAATTTCAATACCAACAAATAATAATCAAAATCATCTCGAACGGTTTCAAATGATTCACTACATTTTTGTAAATGTTCGAGAACACATTCTTTTATTTCTTCGTCAATGTGCTCTTTCGATGAACTTTGAACAAATTCATAAAAAATCATCTGTGATTCACGGCTGGCATTTTTTAAAACCAATTCAGCTTTGTGAACTTGACGATTAGTCAATAATCGATGTACATATTTATCAATTTCTGCATTAAAATAATGTTTAGTATCTGCTATAGATTTATGGTTACGTTTGGCTAAGAAACTCAAAGATAAATTAATGTATTTTCCTTTTGTTGCAACCTCTTTTATAATGGCTTCATCATCGATACCATCCCATTCTTTCAATAGTTTTTCAGTTATTTTTTCTCTATCCGGAACACTACTCATTTTTCTTTTCTTTACAATTCACTTTTAATTAGTTTATAAAAATTAACAATTTAAAACTGCATTATGACAAACAAATATTGATTAGTTGCAGTAAATGTACCGTTGCTGTCATGTACTATATTTAAAATGAAATGAAATGATTTTGAATTATTTTGTAGTAGCTGAATTGCACAGATATGATAACAATAAATAAATAAACGTCATTACTTACAAAAACAATTGTCAAATTTCTGATAAGAGAAATGTTCTCTATACTTACCCGATACTATAAGCATAGTTTTATCTACTAACATAGTTTACACGATTACCACATCAATTATTAAATAATTTGAGAAAAAGGTGTAATTTGGCGCTGAGCCATAAGTATTACGTGAAATGGTTCTAGCCAACAATGATACATGCTGATTATGTGCTAGATTACGTTGCAAACGAGCATTAATGTATATTAATGTATTTTTTTTATATGGTGTTTTTGAAATTTACAAACTTACGACAAAAAAATACGACACTGGGGTTTACCCCCATTGTCAAATTCTTCAATTTGGGTATCTGATTCCAAATAAAATATATTCCGAAAAAAAAATATATAACATTTTATAAAATTCTGCCTTTAACGCAAGCGGTTTTCAGCGGTTCCAGTCCCTTTATATAAATTTCTTGCCAGATATTCATAGGGTAATTAAAAAAAGCTATAACGAAGCTGAATTAAAATATTACTGGGAAGAATGGAGATATAAAAACTCTGAATATGCGGCTGTTAGCTTTGGTAATTTTGTTAAGTGGTTTCAAAAGGCAGCGGAGATCACTGGTGTCAAACCATTAGATTTGTGGTACAGAACTTACCTTGACGCTAGTTTCCTCGAAGAAATGGAAAAAGTTATGAAGGAACTGAAACCATTTTATAGTAACCTCCACGCGTACATTCGTTTTAATTTGATTAAGAAATACGGGGACACAATAATCTCTCCTACCGGAACAATTCATGCTGTTATGCAACGTTGCAGCATTGAAAGAAATTAATTAGAAAAAGTTACACAAAAAAAAATACATTTTCCATTACATTGATTGGCCTTAAAAACCGTAATTTGAACACGAAATTAATGAGCAGTGGTAAAAAAATAGAATTCTATATTTAATTTCTTAATATTTTTGGAGTTTTTTTCTGTTTGAAATAATATTTTTTTTAAATTTTTTTGAGTATTTTGGTTTTTTTTTTTTGTAAAATGTCTGGGAAAAGCTTGCCTCCACTTCCCGGCATTCAAATACCTTTCACCGGTAAGGCAAAAACTTGTACAATTTTTTTTTGGTGGAATTTTCATCTCACAAAATCAGAAAATACAGAATTTTCATTTTCAAAAACTTCGTCGTATACAGAAATGATCGTTGCACTGATAAAGGTGGTGGTGTTGCAATAGCCATAAGGAAAAATATTCA
>JAABKK020037412.1:0-13970 GCA_011634745.2 Catotricha subobsoleta | reverse complement strand
ATTGCATTTTATTCGCAATAACAAATGAGCGAGGGATCAACGAACTTTTGACTTTCAATAATATTTGTTAAATTGATTAAATTTCAAATATTTCAAAAATCTAAATAAAAAAAAAAAAAATTAAAAACGCCACCACAATATACTATTATCTGTATGAATTTCATATATTGAATAGAGCGATGTTTTTATAATTTGTATTTTAAACGAGTAGTCAGTTTAGAATTTTGATATCTTCAAAAGAAAGAAATTTAAATGGGCAAGGTGTACGAAATTCAAAAATAGATATCATTTTTACACCCCAGTAACATAATACATTGTAATATTGCACGAGATACTAGTTGATTGCTAGATGATGACTAGAGTTTGAGAATGAATTATGACCCATGAACGAAATGTTTTGTTCTAATACCGCCACAGGAATTGAAAGGGAAACTGACACCGGAACTATTTGTATTTATATAGGATAGCAATGTTACATATATATATATATAGAAATGTTACACAAATATTAAATCAAACGTACGTTAATAAATACAATACAAGATTTTTTATAATTAAACAAAACATTTTCTCAATCATGCACACAACGAAATATATAGGAGAATAGTTTTTGTTCGTAATTTCTCTTTCATTACGCGAGACCACAGTGCCGTCAGCTAACCGCATTTCGAATAATTGTTTATTATAAAATATCTGATATTAGGTTCATATGCTTACATTAACATAATATATAAAAAAAGGAAGGTATTTTTAGACAAAATTATTAGTATGTGTCGAAAAATAATAAGAAATTTAACTTATTTATTTATTATTTACTAAACATGTTACTGGGGTATCTTGAGAAATGAACAAACGATTTAAGCCTAGTTTTTGGTTGGCGCTAATTATATTGACTATTGAGATTGCGTGGACTGTTGTGCGACATTTACTGCATATATATAAACACAGTCATAGTCATATTATTAAGGAGAATAAAATGAACTGTGAATGTACGTTACGCATTACATACTTACGTCATTTCTATTGAAACATGTGTGTCCATTACAATATTAAATGCAAATATTTAGTTTTGTGTAGTTTGAAAACAAAAACATATCCTATAAATGTGCTTGTGCATCTTTCTAACGTACAGTAAGCCAAAAATGTACGTAAAGTAAGTAAACCATAATAACATCAGTTTTGTAGCCGGCCGGCTCATTTCTGATTATAATTATAATTATAATAAAATATTAATTAGAAGTTATTTAATCTTATATTAATTCTCATTTATTTTTTCGCACAAATACATTTGCGATAAAATGTTTGTATATTTTTTTATGCTGAACATTTTTTTGTTATGTTGATATACAATTTTTATATAGAAAAGATCACATGTATAGGTGAAAGCATTTTAAAAATGTGCTATTTGTATCAGTTTGATATTTGTGTTGTGTAGACAATTAAGTGCTTATAACTCTATATTTAGCGACATTTGAATATGTTGAATGTAAATATTTAGATAATTACTTTTTAAGAATGGGAGATTAAAAGCCTATATAAATTGGTGTTAGTGTTTCTCCATAAGAGTTTTCGATAATGGTTTATCGATTGATAAACATTTTTATTGACAATTTGTATACTTACTTATCTTATAAGATATAAAATTAAGAAATTCCTTTTTATTATACATATTAGATAGTTTAGAATCGTTTTAAAATAATTAGAAAGATTATCAAGGAACGCAAAATAACCAAAGGTCACGAATTGGTTACCCTGTCATCATTTTAGTGCCACATTTGACCTGACCATTTGGTCATGAATTGATCACTTGTGGCAACATTGTTCTTCTTAGGTTAAGAACGTAATTATTAAAATAAATAAATATCATGCCGAATATTATTATATAACATATTGTTCTTTGTCTATTGTAATGAGTCAGACTATTTTCCAGAATACATGTTTCCCATTCACCAATGTTTTAATTGCATACAATTTGATCCGTCATACGAACAATTTAAACCAAATAGCATAACAATACTCCTTCAAGCGCAACTCAATCATATCATGTAGAGAATTTAAATGACAAACAATGTAATCAGTTAGTCAGTTAGCCTACCCAATTATGTAAATATATTGTGTCATACTATGAATAGCCTCTTATATCTTAATAATAAAAATATAAAAAAAATTCTGATGTAGGTATTCGAATGTGTATTATATAAATAAGCGCCATGCGCCATTTAATCCGAAACAATAATACGCGTGCTCGCACTTGAATTTAAATTTAGAAAATTACATAGTTTTTTATTTGGCTTTTAACGAAGCCAATTTATTATATTGACTGTCCGTTTATAAATTAAATAACGTCTAAGTATTGACAGACCTTTTAACTTGGTATCTTGTTAAATATTCGTAGCCAATAAGTATTTATCAAATTATTCTAAATATGAGTCAAAAGTCGCAAGCAAATTGAATTTAATTTTATTAAATAAATGATAATAAATAATAATTATTGTTTAATAAGTTAAAGGAATTAGCGGATGTTTGTTGTTTTTGCATAAGCACTTACCTTTCGTAGATTACGTTGTGTTAAAATATGAGGGATATATTGATAATTAATTACGAAATTAAATTAAAAATCATTAAATGAATTGAAGAAAAAAGTAGAATATAATTCGTATGATGGGTGGATGTTAATTGAATATGATTCCCAAAAAAATATAATATAAATTTTTTAAGCATTGATTATCAGAATCAGCTGATTGTTGCAGATAAAGCAGCACAATCTCACTTGATTTTTGTATAAAGCTCCTTTTTAATGTGTGCGTCGCAAGATATTCTCGGGATCTACTTACTGCACCAAATTGATTGAGTTTAAAACGGTGGCTTCTAGAATAGTGTTAGTGTAGGGATATGGCGCTTGGTAATGTGTTCCACATTAATTTTCTTAATTCTCTTAGTTTACAAAACGCAACTATTTAAAAAAAAAAATAATAATAAAATTTTATTAATGTTTTGTTTTTTTTGTATAAATTCTTCTAGAAATTAAAATTTTAAAAATATTTTCAAATTATTTATCCAACTAAATTTAAACCGCAAACACAAGAAAAGATAAATACGATAAGCGACCTTTTTTTTTCAGTACAACCAAATTAAAAATAGTTTTGAAAAGATGTAGAGATTTTGAAATTGAGAAATAGATTTATTTATTTTTGATTCAATCACACACTAACTCACAGCCATTCAACGTAATTCCAACAATGAAATACGAATGCAATTTGCATTTAATTTAATTTGCAATATTCCAAAAAAAAAAAGAGAAAATAAAAATTGACTGTTACATATATTATAAAGAAAATAACTGTATTTCACGTGTGCGTGAATCGAAAATATGTTATCTAATTAACTGCAAAAGGTCGCATCAAAATACCTAATAAAAATTCCTTGAATTTTACTAAAATCATTAACATCGATAACGGATGTGTATAACAAATATGCGCATGACGCTGGCTTGTGAATTCATTCATTCATAAACATTATTGAACATAAATGTTACTTATTATCTATTTTTTTTTTGATTATTATTTATTTATTTATTTATTTATTTATTTATTATTAATAAGTTACTTGTCAACAAGTTTCATGGTGTGAATTAATGTCATTATAAGTAGATTAAAACAACATAATTTAAACATTTTACATAACAATTTTTGTTTGATTGTTTAAAATTTACATGAATTATGTTTCAAATAGTTGAACTAGACATAAATTAGATTAAATTGGATCACGTATTTTCACCATCAGGTTTTAAAATATTTACGAATATAGCTGCAATTAATATTTGTTGAATGTTGATAATTATTTTCATTATTTAACAAATAATAAATAAGTATAACTAATCATCACCTTAAAAATAATTTATAATCTTATTTAAATATTTAAAAAAAGATCTCTGAATCCAAATCATTTTGCTATAAATATTAATGCTAAAAATAGTATTTAACATATTGTTCGCTGCATTTTACCAGCCGAATAAACAATAATTGTGTGTGTGTTACCTGTTTTTCTGTTAAAATACGGAAAATGTAAACAATTACGCGAACAATTCGCATGATTAAAATATGGTAGATCGTAATTTAATATAAAACAGGTAAAATTTAAAAAATAAAAAAGAAAAGAAAAACCATATTAAAAAACAATATGATTGTTAATCTTGTCAGATTTTAAATCATATATAATATATGTATTTGTATATATGAAAAGTATTTACTGGAATTAGCAGATGTTTTTAATGTTATAATTATTTCCATATGTCGAGATGTCGAGTATAAGTAGGTATATATTAAAGATTTGATGACATGCTTATTTCTGTGTGTACCTCAGTGACATCTAAATTATCAACGTAAAATAATAATTCTTAATCAAGAAAATTCTTTGTAAAAATAAAAATAAAAAACAAAACAATGATTATTAAAATAAATACATACAATAATAAAAGCAAACACCGCAGCTTATTCACTTATTCAAATATAATATTATTTAAAGAACCTAAATATAAATATGCTTAAAGATAGAAAGACATAGAAAAGAAAGACAAAAATGTTTATTTTATTTTATTTATTAACTATTTTTTTGTTAATATTAACCATTCAATAGTAATTTTCATATAAATTGCATCATTCACCTAATTTTTTTTTTCCGTTAAATGAAACACATGTATATCGAAATCTAACTAATTTCATTCAATCCGAATGAATGCAATAACAGCGTGTCGCTGAACTAATGTTCTATTCTAACATTAAGATAGCATCACAATGCAAAGTTTTTATATTTTTCGTTTTCCTTATTTTGTAACAACTGTATCTATCCTCCCAATCACTATAAGAAATCAAATATGTGTTTAAAAGTTTTGCCTTTTTTGGGCTATTTATAGACATTTTTTTTTTGTTTTTTCTTTCTTTTGGTAATTTTCCATTCATACATTCATGATATCGTATCACTTTTGTATATGTCGGTCATGTCATCCATATCATCATATAACACAATACCTAATAACATACTCAATATAATAAACAAACACTTTAACAAATGACAGAAAAGAAAAAAAAAAAAACTTGTGTAAATATTCAAAAATGTATCTACAGTTTAAGATAGATAGGTACAATTTTATTGAAACAAGTTTAGATTCTGAACAGAGTTTCTTTTTTTCATCCGTCTCATTTCATTTGATATTGCAAGTGTATAAGTACGATCAAATTCAAACAAAATGTTATATAGGTAATAAATAATATATAGTTGAGTAGAGCGCGCACGTGGTATCACTGTAGTTAATCTAGTTTATTATATATATATATATTTTTTTTTTAGTAAATAAAATTACATCGCAGATTTGCAGAACGAATAAAAAAGTACAAATCATTCATATATATATAATTTACTTGAGAACATTTATAATTTCAAAAATCAATTCTTCACACCTAATTATTTCGATCCCGGAATTTTTTTTTAACGAAATGCTGATCCCATAATATTACAATTTGTTCGATATATTTTTTTTTCTCTTAATTTATAATCATCATCATCATTTTTTTCTTTCCTTTTAATTCACTTACAAAACATGAAGAAATATAATATTGAATTTTTGTTGGCTGAGATTTTAAATCATTTATTCCAAATACAAATACATTAAAATAAATATTTAATAATGGTTCGCTTGATAAAATGGAATTTTAATTGCGTTTAAAATGTATTTTAATTTTCATTCAAATATATCCTGTTACATATTTACAATGTTACAGGCTTAGCGCTTAGGAAATGCATAATGCATAATAAAATTAATATGAATAATTTTATAATTTAACATTTGTAGTTGCTATGCTGTTGAAGTCTTACAGTTCTTACGTAACTGATTAAAAGAATCGTCTTGTGTGATCGATAAATTATTGTTTATTATTATTAAACTGAAACGCGATGAAATTGGATGATCAAGTATAAACATTAGGCCATTAGGGTAATAATGTTTGTATGGAGAAAATAAAAAAAAAACGTAGATTCTATATGTGGAATATGTTCAAAATGAAAAGAAAAAAATCCGAGCTATCTGAGTCAAATTTCGGAATTTTTAACACTTTTGCATACAAATTCTATAATATTTATGGTGGCCCTTATTACTCAATTTAGAACACTAGTTTAACTAGTAGATATAGAATCTAATAAATTCGACACTTTAATTTTTCTTGCCATAAACGAAGCTATTGTATGTATTTTTCTTTATTTCTTGCATATGTCACACACACCGGCCATCACATCTAATATTACATTTCCACTTGATTAGTTTCTGCATTTCGTTTATGTGTTTTCATATATAGAAAATATTTTCGGGCCTACGGGGAATCTTATAAGAATGTCAATGGTGGCATTGAAATTCTTATAAGATTCTTATATGGCAGACGGATTGGCTTATTTTGATCTTAAGACTTACTACAACTGGCCCATTTAAAAGCTGTAATAAACCGAAGTTATTGTTGTTGTATGTATGTTGTTTTTGTAATGTATAGAAATTTTATGCAGGAAGCCACTTCGTGCAAAACCGAAATCCAGCTATTAAAAGGTTGAGGTGTAGTTTTTTGAGTTTTAATTAATTTTATTTAAATTTTAACTGATATTTTGAAGAAAGTACATAAAAATAAAATTTATTATGAAAATTTGTGATTATTATATAACTTTTAAATTATATACAATATAATACAAATACAATCATACAACATAATATTTACTAAATTACCTAACTATAAAAACAAATTTTTCTGTATCAGGGCATTATATAACTATAATTGAGAATTCGGCAATTGTTTGTTTTTTTTTTTAAATTATTATATTTCCCATAATTCATCGTGAAGTAAAATAAAAGTAAAATTATTTTTAAAATTTTATTTTTTTTTAAAACTATTCTAATATTATAAGACTTTATAATACGAATTGTGTTTATTTTTTTGGCTATTTTAAAAATTCAAGCAGATAAGCTGAATTTAGTTTTTTCCTTCCGTTGATATTTGTCAGCGGACTGGCTATAAAAAGCCTGGGGTCCTTTAGAAAAAAAGGCCCGCTGAAATAAATAAATAAAAACTGTTACGATAAAATTCGTGGACCAAAAAAAAATAAGTCCTCATATTTACCAATACTTTTACACGACAAAAAAAAACACGTTGGCCCTTTTTTCTAGTATATATACAAAAAAAAACAAAAAACTCGCGCTGTCTAAACGAGTTTTGGAAAACTGAAAAAAGATACTTTTTTCTTAAAGATTTTTCTCCAAAAACATACACAATTCTATGAAACGAGGGATAGAACAATAGTTGGAGTCGGGGCACAGATCTTGGAATTATTTCGAATCTTTGGTTAGAGTCTTGGAATAATTAAGAATTTTTCAAAAAATTGTCGTAAAAGTGATGGAATCGAATTATTTGAAATTTTTTGGTATTCATTTAAGATTAAAAAAAAATTGAAGCCAGGGGCCTCTATGTTCATCCCTTCGCTATGAAAGCAAACAAAAACATGTTTCTGAAAAAGGCCTGTAAAAATATAGTTTTGTTAAACAGGTCTGTGAACACACAATTTTAAATCATATGACCTTCTTCTTCGATAATAATCCCACAATCTTCAGAATAAGTGGTTCCACCTTATTTCACAGAATTCTAAATTGATTACAATAATATTCCAAATTATACGTTCCAAATTAAAATATTAAAATATGTAAAGAAAACTTATTTATTTTTAAATTCGATTTGTTTATTTTATATAAAAATTTGTTTAAAGGAAACCAATTTATTAGAATTCGAAAAATGTAAGAATTTATATTTTAGTCCTAATTGGCTGGCTTTTGTTATCTTTTTTCTCGGTAAATTGTCGAAATAACTATTGTACTATATTTCCAACACCTACGTGTTAGAAAGTAAACATATTATTACTATATATTATATAGCAAATACATTGCACAACACATTTATAAACAATGAAATAATATTGTATTGAAATAAAATAAAAAAATAAGCGCCACTCCTCTTTCACAATGATAACCTGAACGTTACAACAAACCTTTTTAACATTCTTTTTTCTTGTTTTAATTATATAGATAACAACAATAACAGCGCAACATTAACATTGCCAGTGGCATCAGGTAGAAAATGCCTTTTCAAAATAATACCCCGTTAGATGTTACCGAAAAACAACAAAATGGAATAACCTTAACAAATGATCAACAATTATTACAATTGTCGCAAGCAAATGGCATTAAAAATGAAATATTGGAAACAGAGGCAGCTCCAACAGCAACAGTTGTTGTACCATTAGATGGTGGCTGGGGTTGGGTTGTTGTTATTGCATCTTTTTTTTGTAATGTTATTGTTGATGGTATTGTAATGAGCTCTGGAATGTTTGCAAAATCAATTGCACTAGAATTTAAGGCTTCTATGTCAGAGGTAAGAAAGGATTTTGTTTCCTTACATATTTAACAAATAATTAATTAATTTATAAGCTTATTTAATTAAGTTTTTGTGATTTTATTAATTAAGATTTTTCCATTTTTCTTTTCGTTTTAGGTAGCACTTGTCAGCTCATTACTTAGTGGATTTTATTTAATCGCCGGTCCATTTGTGAGTGCATTGGCAAATCGATGGGGTTTCCGTCCAGTAACAATAGTTGGAGCATTTATTGCTTCGATTGCCTTTGCGTTATCATATTTTGCGAATAGTGTTATATATTTGTATATATCATACGGATTTGTAGGTGGTATTGGTTTCTGTTTAATATATATTCCGTCTGTTATCACAGTTGGCTACTATTTTGAACGGTGGCGTGCATTAGCAACTGGTATTGCATTATGTGGTTCCGGTGTTGGTACATTTATAATGGCTCCATTGAGTTCATATTTGATTCAAAAACTCGAATGGAGAGGGGCCCTTGTTGCTCAAGGTGGTATAATTCTATGCTGTGCAATTTGTGGTTTTATGTTTCGTCCGCTAAAATCGATACAAGTTACAATTGAACAAGATGAAGATGAAGATGAAGATGAACCAGAGGATAAGGAAAGAATGCTTCCAGTAGTCTTTACAAAACCTTTGGCCGAAGGACGATATGCATTTTCAGTTCCAAATAGTTCTCACAATACATGGATTGGTGCTGTTAGTAATACACGGTATCCAACCGCTGCTGAAGTATTTCGAGGAAGTGGAGCGAACTTAGAACGACGACCATCTGGAACGCCAGCAGTACCCGCAATAATAACAACTACACAACTAAATGCTGGTAACATTCACAGTACGACAAAAAAGTTAGAACAATTATCAAAAGCACAACAGAAACAACGAGCAGCTTCTGGTAATTCAACACCCGAAGAGAGTTATCCGATTCCAGTTTTCAATTTGCATAAAGAATTAAATACGGTTGGCGAGGATGATGAAAATGAAAATGATTCATTAATTGACGAAGAAGTTAAACCAGTTATGTTAACTGCTCGTCGACACACCGTATCTGGACGTCGCCCCATATTACATTTGGCAACGAAAAATGGAACACGTCGTGGACCTAATGTCTTAGGTAATAATCGACCCTTGTATCGCGACGATATCTTTTTCAGTGGATCACTTTTTCGTATTCCACAATATCAATCACAAACTTCACTTGGTTATCATATGTCTGTTACAAGGATGCCTACAACATTAGATGTGGACGAAGTAAATAAATATATTTTGCAATTATATAAATTTTATTTAAAAAAAATATTATTAAATTTCGGTTTTTCTCAATCACCTTAATAGGATGAAGAAGAATCATGTAAAATGTGTCCAGAAGCTGTACGTCGAACACTTGCCACAATGTTGGATATGTCACTATTAAAATCTCCATCATTTATGTTGTTAGCGCTTAGCGGCTTTCTCACAATGATGGGATTTTTTGTACCATTTTTATATATGAAACCAAGAGCTACAGATGGTGGTATGCGAGAAGATGTTGCTTCATTAACAATATCAGCTATTGGAATATCCAATACCATTGCTAGGATAGTATGTGGCCTATTAAGTTCATTTAAAGGTGTTAACGCACTATATTTAAATAATGTTGCAATTACAATTGGTGGCATTGCAACAATATTAAGTGGTTATTCAATGAGTGAGGGATATCAATTTACGTATGCTGCGATTTTCGGAGTTGCAATTGGTAATTTTTAATTTGTTTTTTATTCTATGTAACTTTTTTTTCTTATTTCAAATATTTTAATATTTTTAGCGTGCTTCTCAGCATTGCGATCAATCATTGCTGTTGATTTAATGGGATTGGAAAAACTTACAAATGCATTTGGTATATTAATGTTATTTCAAGGTTTAGCCGCTGTTTTAGGTGCCCCAATTGCCGGTAAACTCTATGATCTTACCGAAAATTATGATTATTCATTTTATTTTGCTGGAACGTTAATCACAATATCCGCATTGCTGTGCTATCCATTAAATATTGTAAATAAATGGGAAAAAAGACGAGCTGAAGAAAATTCGAAAATTAAACCAACTGCTTAAATTTTTAGCTACTTATTAAATAATATTTACTATAAATAAGTTTTAATTAGTTAGATATTTATAAGGAGGAAGAATATAGATTTATCAAACACTCAAATGCCAAATGGTAATTAGTTGTCATCCAGTCCAAATAAAAGGTTGCTAGTTTCCATTGGCCTCTAAATTAAAGCTCTCTTCCTCGTTGATTCCAGAAGATATCCGCTTTAATTTCTCCAAACGGCATTTGGTTTTATCAGAGAAAATGATCTACCAAAAATTTATGCAATTATGAAAGGAAAATAAAATAATTTCGAAAACGTGATAATTATTTAACTATATGGTATTTATTTGGTAATAAATATCAATTTAGTGAAACATTATTAGCTAATTTATTACAGTAAAGGTAATCATAAGTTAAAAAACAAGAAGATTTCTACTATCATTAGTTATTTTTTTAATTTGGTAAAAGCATCAGATTGAAAGTAAGATCAGCTTATATAGTGTTATATTTGCAAAAAAAAAACAAAAACAAAAACATTATGCTCAAAATGGCCATGCTGAATTTCATTAATTTCAATTTTTCTTCGTATTTTTGTAAACACAAAGGTATTTGTTATCTATGAAATTCACGAAATTAAGCGCAACCATTGTAGCTACCAATAAAATTTAAAAAAAAAAAAATCCAAGAAAGCAAACAACAAATCTTTTCCATTAGTATTTGAGTGTAGATAGCTTTGCAATAAATATCGTACTATAAAATTTTAACAATAACTAAAAATATTTGTTTATAAATATCATGGCTGCCATATATTTTTTTAATTGTTTTTTAGAAATTTTAAAAAGACTTTATAAAAATATGTGAAATCAATTAAATGTACTATAAAATTAATATTAAAGCAATATCAATAAATTTATACATATATATATTTAATCTTTGGTGTTCGTTAACGTTATCTGATCGTTTCACCACAGAACATCTAATATAAAATAAATACTTTTTTTTCTTTAAATATTGCGATAAATGAAGTATCTGAAAATACCGAATAACCGAAACGAATCCTACAAAGGTGGAATAAAAAGCTATGATATAGATTTAAATTAAAACTATCTATTGCCTTCCTTACTGAAGCGCTAATAGCATAACCTGTAACTTATAGCTTATGTTTATATCTTTAATAATTAAGATATGAACAAATTCTCCAACCTAAATAAAAACAATACAAAAATTATAATTAAGAGAGATAAGACCGATTTATTTTAATTGAAAATTACATTTAAAAAAAAAAAAAAGATTTAAAGAAAAATATTATACAAAGAAGTTTTTTTTAACTATAATTTTAAGATTTACTTGGAATAAAAACGCGCAGTAAAACAATCAAATTATCAAAAAACTGCCTGTAGCGTTGATTCAATAAAATAAAAAAAAAACGCAAATATATGCGATAGCTTTAAAAAAAAAAATAACACACATATACGCAGAAAACATAATAATATTATTGTATTATTATGTTTGATGTGAAACTTGGTGCTAAATGTTGAAATGAACATTTAAAAAATTTATAAATAATCAAAAATAAAGTTATATATTAATTATTTAATAGTCTAGTTTTAAGTTAGTTGCCAGTAAGTTAGCAGATAGATGAAAAAATATTTTAAATATTAATTAATTTGTTATTATAAAACTTATGAAGAAAAAAAAAAAGTTGTGAAACCGTTAAAAATATCAACATTTTTAATATCTAATCAAATTCTTTATCTTTCTTTCATTAAATTTTAATGATATTCTTATAAAAGTGCATAGCAAAAATTCATAATTCAATAAATATATACTTTTTTTTTTATGACAACAGCACCCAACAGAATTTATTTCAAATTCTATATCGAAAACAGTTAAAACCCACAAGTTTTTTTCGAAATTCGGTTTTAGATAAAAAATGAGTTCAGGGGGCCAATTCTTATGCACGTATACTACCATTTGAACGGATCGAATGTGGAGGTCTGTGTTGCAGCCAATTTCACAATATCGTCAAATTGCACCATTATTTGAATAATCACTTTGAATTAAAACCATTTATCCATTTATATTAAATATCTGCCAAAACTATAGACATAAAAATTGTGTACAGAAGTCCACATTCGAATCGTTCGAATCAATTCGTATACGATGCATTTTTTAAACGTATACGTGCCAAAATAATAAGAATTGGCTACCAGTATGACGATGAAATGTGCGTTGAAATGTGCGTTAACCGTTTTTGAAGTTAACACATCGATATTTAAATCAAATGCTTTGCACTTTAAATTCATTGGAGCATAATTTATAAGCAGACAAGTATTGTAAATGGCAAATGAATTTATCTATATTCAGTAATAAATAAGGAATTCGAATGAACGGCTTAAAATATATAGAATAGTTTTTTTTAATTTTTACCAAAAACAAAAATTAAAAACGACAAAAAACCTCTAATGCTGCGACTGCTTTTAAAATTTAAATAAAATGGGATATCACTATCAGGCTGCCACACGCCTCTTGTGAGAATTCACAATTTTTGTTTACCAAACGTATAGCATATTATGGCCATCTCTATTCACTATATTGACCATCAAACACTCCCATTGAAAAAGTAGCTTATTTCTACGTTTTATTTATAATTTATACATTTGTGTTTTTAATTAGAATTTAAGTTATTCAACTAATAATATTCACTTAGATTGTAACACTGTGATATCAGCATGAAAATATTTAAATACAAAATTAAATATATATATTTGTTGTGTTGATATATTCATTTATAAATTTTAAAAAAATCTATAAAATGTTTTTGTTTATTGTTTAAAAACTAAAGCGTACCAATTTTTTTCGAAATCAACGAAGAAAGTCACAAAAAAAAGTTAATTTTTAGTTTCAATATATGTATTTGTATATCTAATATTAATTTCCGTTTTAATGAGTTACAATTTATATCATAAATAAAATTAATTGTCTGTTTTCTAATCGCTTAATTTTTTTTCTATTGAAATATTTTGTGAAATATGTTTAAGACTTCGAGAATATTTTGCATTTATATATATATTATTTTTTTTTTTAAATATTTACTTAGTTTTAATTAAAAATACTTAATTAAATATGTAATTTATACATGTTCATAAATAATATTTATATTTGAATTAATAAATATTTGAAAATTATTATACATTTATCGTTATTATATAATGCATTGTAATTTTGGTGCGCTTGTGGTAAGGGCATGGCACACAAACACAAATTTTAAACTTTATGTAAATTCTATATCAATAAATGGGTCTTAAGTGCTTCAATAAAATAAAATTGGTTTTTCATGAAAATCAGCCTATAAGCGATATTTCTTTATCATGTACCAGGTTTGGGAATCGTTACTTTTGAAAGTAACGGCGTTACCATACATGCACAATGGGGGGGAGAGG
>JAABKK020037401.1:0-13973 GCA_011634745.2 Catotricha subobsoleta | reverse complement strand
TGGTAAATTTTTATACCGTGTTTTTTTCTGGTATATTTTTATACCGCCTCTTTTTTCTGGTAGTTTGGTATACCATGAAGACCTCTGGATAAACTTAACAAAACGTTGTGAAATTGCAGCGTTCTTATAGTGGAAAAAGTTTTCATACAATCGATCTATATAAACTTATATGAAGTGTGAAAATATAGTTTCATTCAATTTCAAAGAAAAAAAAAAAATTAAAATATTAAATAAAACAAAAGAAAACATTGATTTTTTCGAAAAAAAAATCAAATGAATCATCAACCCTGACCTTATAGCTGAGTTAAGTCACCTGAGAGATTAAAATTAAAAAAAAAAATATAGTAAATAACATATGACGATATACAGGAGAGAAAATGCAACTCAGAACACAGCAATGGTACCGGCGATTCTGAAAAAATCGATCCACCATTAATATATATAATTATATATATGCGTAGCAAGATATTTTACCATTACAACAAATGGGGACCAATTAAAATCGTAATATCTTCCTTGTGCTTTTAATATGGCTCTATTATTTTATGAGAAATAAGAACAAAAAACGAAATTTTGTCATAAATGAATAAATAAATATACAATATTTACCTATGCGACCCAAGACATTACACGTAATAATTTATTTATTTGAAAATCCTACATATTGAAATAATAATTACATTTGTATATTATGTTTATAAATGATTGTATTAATTGTTAATGAGGTCAGTTATGTTGTCTGGAATCTGATATGAAAAAGGAAAAAATAACTATTTAATATAGAAAAACCACAATAATATAATTTCTATAGTGCAACAAAAATCCGCTGGACAATAAAAAAAAAAAAGGTGTGTTTGCTTCCATTAGTTTTCGGATAAAGGATTTTCTATATGTACAAGCACAATGATATAAAAATACAATGCTGCTGACATTTATAAATCCAATTAAAAAATACATGGGATGTGTAAAGTACCTAAATAGTATTCTAATTGAAAATGATTGCTGGTGTAATATGGTTATAAACCTTATTTGAAATTGAATAACAAAATTAATGGGTTTTGGCTATGACCTGTTTGTATAAATTATACAAAAAAAAGAAAAGAAAAAGCATAATTTTTCAAAAAATGCCGATGTAGTAATAATAATAATGCATTGTTCGAATAGATTAAAACATACATATAACTATTTTATTCATAATTCGCTTTATACTAGCGAACAGAACGAGAGAGCGATATTATGGGTATTTTACATTTATTTTAATATCAAATAGATTTGTTTTGATGAACAAAAAAGTAAAAACTATGCTTTTAATTCGCTTAAACCAATTTTCGGTTATTCTAGAATATCGCTCTCTCGTCTGTCGCTAGCATTAATAATATCCTTTATTATTATTATTATTTTTTTTTTTTTACGAAATTAGTAATACAACGTAATAGCTACTAAAACCATTACGAAAAGTGAAACAATTTTTTTAGTAAATAATATTATTTATATTGACGACGCAAATATCATATCGTGGCAGATCTATCATCATAATTTCAATATAACACCAACCCAAATACCAAGAATTTTCTTAAAAAAAAAAAAATCTAAAAACCCGTGGGATGCTGTAATATTGATTTTCATGGTTTTTAATGTACACGCTTGCGCAAAGCATTAATTCATTCATCAAAATTTTCTTCATCGCATTGTTGTTGTTTGTGTAGCGATAGCGAGCCTTGATATACACAGGTTTGTTTTTTTTTCTATTCGTCAATAGTTAAATAAATATATATAAAATACATAATATATATAGACTCCAATACAACCATATATACCAAAATCATATTATAAAATTATAATAAAAATGTGTGTATATGATTTTTCCCACATATCTAATTTATTGTTTTATATATAGATATACTTTACTTACATATATTTCATTAGAATATGAAACATATGAAGGTGGGTTAACTCAATTTTTTTATATTGCGTATATTTTTAGCTATTGTAGATATGTTTTTTTGTTTTTTTTTTAATGTAATATTACCTCTACCTTTTGCTGTTCTTGCTTAAGTAAAATCTTTAAATTAAATTTTAATAACTTTTTTTTTTCGTCTTACATTTGCATGTTATTTCTGCATATACCTGTACCCGCTTACTGTAAATGTAAGAAATAAGAATAGTAAGCGTAGTAGTAGCAGAGGGTAAAGTAGCGCCCGCTGGTACACAGGTATATTATACATATATATTTATTTATTTTTCATCATTTCTTTATATATGTTCATGCATTCTTCCTCCCACCTACTGAAATGCTGGCAGAACGGCCCAATACAAATGTAATGATTGCGCCTTCGTGGCAGGACTTGAACGTACATTTTTTTTTTTTTAATTTTTTTTTTCTTCTGGAAACCACGGAAACCAGTCTGTCACTGAAAGCGAAGTCAGAACGAAACTTATATTTATATTACAAGAGACTATTTATCGTGAAATTGAATGGTTAAAATGATTTATAATATTTATCTTACCTGAAAAAAAAAAAAATAATGTTATATCAATAAATGTATTTAAAAAAAAAAAAAAACAATTTGACGACTGACAAATTGTAATTTGAAATTTTTTATATAAACCCATTGAAACGATCCTAAGTGTAGTAGGTACATATAAATACAAATATATTTTTCTTTTAAATTTTCAAAGTCAAAGTTTTTAAACGGTTGACTGAAAATCATAACATTTTTTTGTATATAGCGCATATATAATATTATATATATTTCAATAATGTTTACCACAAAGAATACTGATTATATTTATTTACGTTTCACTAACCATAAATAAATAGGTAAAAAGGTTGAAATAAAAGCTTCTTGAAAATACTTTTATAATACCTTGAAACTGGGAAAAAGGTATAGAGGTAGAAAACTATTCATATTTTTCATTTTGTAAAAGTTCAAGGCATACATAATAATATTTGTGTGTCAAACGCAAAATATTATTATTAATATTTATTATATAATAGAGAAATCTTCAAGTTCAATTTCCGAATGAGCAATGAAATGAAAAGTCGAAGACAACAAAATATTTTTATTTTTATTATAATTTTTTTTTATTTTTTTTTTAGAAATATCGGAAAATGCCATTTCTCTGGTAAAATATTAATATTTGAATACAGGCCATTATAAGGGGCGTTCTACTTGACTTATTTGAAAATGAAAATATATGTTATTACATATCTATAAAATCAAAAATTCCATATAACTTTTTATTAATGTTAAACTTATTTAAATGGAAGATGTTAAAAAACAAGCTGCCAGTAAATTGTTACACGACTTCATTTTAGTAAGAAAAAAAAAACACATGGTCGAAAAAGAAGTGGCAATACCACCAGAAGCCGGCAAATTTTCCAAAAGTGGTAAAAAAAAGAAAAAATTGTAATAATTCCACATTGATTTTATAAATTACATTGTATAACTTTTACATACAAAAATGTTAGAAAAATACGAATATGAAAAATCCATGGATGTATTCAAAATTGCTTAAAATAAGCTCTGATTTAAATACTTATAATTAGACGCGCTAACACGGTTATATTAAAGAAAAGCAGGGATTGGAACCCGGTACATACAAAACCGAAAATATAGGTTATGGTTCCAAAACCTAGATCGGAACCGAAACATATTTGGAAGCGCAACCCATTCACATTAACCTACTTTGACGGACATTATAATATTTATATATTAGGGTGGATCGAATCTTTTTTCACACCTTCTACCATCATTTCTTTACTTGCATTTGGTCTCCTGATTAACATGTTTAAAGAATTTTGAAAATAAATGGATTCTTCGATGTGTATTGGACACTCGTAGTGTACTACGAAGTTCGTAGTTATCCGATTTCGAAATAACATTTTTTTGGTTAAATTTAAAACAGAAATACAATTATTTGTAACGGCCGAGAGATAGAATGCATCAAACACGGTCAAATATTTCGATTTTTACAACTTCGCAGACCTACATCAACACATCGAAGAACCCATTTATTTTGAAAATTTAACCATGTTTGATCAGAAGACCTAGTTGCATTCGAAGGTAGATAGTGATAGTGATCCATCATTTTATATTTACGATAATTATCACTGTTTTGTATTAGTATATGTATTAGTTTTAATATTAATTTAATTCAATTGTTCATTCGTATATCTCTAACTAGCGAGTTTCTATTTATTTCCAGTTTACGTACGTACAACAGCATCCATGCAATGAAAATGAATTAATTATTCACACCGACTGTGATACTTGGATTTTATTACCAAAGTAATTTTAGGATAGTGAAAATATTATAAATATTATTTTATTGGACAAAACAGCTTACCGATTATCTTTTCGACATATGAATTTGCAAACAGTTCTAATATATTGATAATACAATTGCTATCTCTACTAGTGGTACCGGCACTACTTTTTCTCAGTAGCAAGCCCAGCCTTGATCAATAATATTTCTATCTATTAAAATACATATATTTTTAATTTTTTCAGAACAATTGACGTAGAACTCATTTATTTTTCTCGAATCCATATATGTATTTCGGTTGCGGAACAGAAATGCGAAATATAAACAAAATTTAGAATCGGAACCAAACAGTTCTGCAATCTCTGTATTGCTTGTGAATAATAATATCGGTGATATCGTCCTGATTCCTGGCTTTTTGTGGTGTATTTAGTGATATTACCGCGTGTTGATACGTCTAGATGATAATGGGTGGTATCACAAAAAAAAAATCAGTGGAAAATTGATTATCGGTTTATGAAACTCATCCATAAATCTATGCCCATCCACACAATATTCAATCTCATTCTTATCATTTCGAAATAAATAACAAAAATACATATTAATAAATAGATTTAGAGCTATTGTTGTAGGAGCTGTAGGCGAAGCTTTATTTTCGATCAGTTTATTGAATGAAAAAAAGGATATTATTGAATGGAAATTACATATTGATAGATGAGATGATACTCGGTAATATACAAATAAATATATTTTCATATTTAAATACATTTATATTAAATATCAATATCTATAAATAAATATGTACTCCGTGTAATACTTAATTTATATATTTATAGTTTATTTATTATATTGTTTTTCATTCATTTACTTATTCTCATGTAGGGTTCCCAGGACTCTGTACATTTCGAAAATGGTGCATTTTAGAGCATTTCTGAGGAGTGCCTACCTTTGGTTGCTACTTGTTAGATTATAATTCTGCGTCGAATGAGCATAAGAAGTCGAAAATTGGTCCATGGGTGCTCAACAGAGTTGGGCTTGGGCCGGTCGACCGAAAAACTGGAAAAATTTATTCGGTCATGCCCACACCGACAGTTCTGGCCGCCAAATTATAAGATTTTTGCCTTTTGAATATTCAATAGAGTTATAGAACTACTGAAGAGTAAACTTGTTCCACTTGAATAGCTTTAAAACTTTTCCAAAGATTCCAAAGTAGTAGCAGTAGTATTTCATATATAGTGCTGAAGTTATAGTCAATAATTTTGAAAAAATACGTACTACATATTTCAATCTTTTTCAACGCTATTGACTATAGCTTTCAGAACTATGTGAATTACTGTTTTAGCATATTTAGCAAACTTGTTCCACTTTTTCGATACAATTTCTCAAATTACGACATAACTTGGGCACTCGTGAACTAATTTTCGACTTCTTGGCCTTGTTCGATGCAATTTTAAAATCTAACAAGTGGCAACCAAAAGGTGTAAGTACTTCTCTGAAATGCTCTAAAATGCACCGTTTTCGAGTTATATTTACGAACAACAAAAAAATGTACAAATTAATCTGTACAGAATCCTGGCAACTCTACTCATGATGTATCGAAATTACTTTTGAATAAAATATCATTGCATATAGCAAGAGCAGCATATATTTACTGTTTCCTCACAATCATGTATTTTTTTTAATTCTTTTTCAATTAAATTACGCTACCAAATTATTTGGATAAGTTAGTATTAATTATAAAAAAAAAAAAAACAATATGTTGAACAAAAAAAATCATAATTTTATTACTTACCCATTCCAAAATAAGCCAGCAATATCAGAATTACGATATAATACATGACTTCAATTGAATAATAATTGTTATTTCGTATCAAGTGTATACAAATGTAATGCGCAAAATGGGTTCGTTAATGTAAACCCAAATAAATGGTTTTAATATATTAAATTTTTATTTTTGTACGTAATTAATGTTCTTTCAGAATGAATTGTGATTCAATAAAACTTTCAATTTTTTCGCCGTTTTTTAATTTTTATTTGAATAGAATTAGTTCCAGATAATATATGCACACACAAATCACATAGATTTTTTGTTAATTATGGAAAATATGATTTTTTTTTTTTGATTTATTGTGGGCTAGCCGAATTTAAATGTCGGCGCCGACCACTTAAGTCTTCTTTTATATCCCCGATTCATAATAAATATTAGTTTGATAAATGTTTAAAATCATTTGAAATGTTTTTTTTTTTTTTGATTTTCTGCGCTGTAACGGGGGTGATGTAAAGAACGCACAAAATAAAAATGTCGACCGTGAGAAAATTTACACACAAAAAAATGAAAATGAAAAAATAAATCCAAAAAAAAAATATGTAAGAAAAACACACCACCCACTGAAATACAGAGATTTTCACTTTAGGGTGTGTTTTCCCAATTTTCACATATTACATCACTTAATTGTGTTCACAATATTTTTCTTGGCGTAATCAAATAACTCAATATTAATATTTTATTATTAATTTTTTTTTCTTTTTTTTTTACTTATTATTTAGTTTGTCCGTTTACCGTTACTACCACACTATGAATTAGTTTTAATTCAATATTTTCGAAATTGGTTTTTCAATATAGTTTTCGGAAAACATCTGTTCTGGCAAATAAAATTAAGTGCAAAGCTTATTTTATGATTTATTTTCTTTTTTTTTTGTTCCTTTTTTGTATTTTTTCTTGTATCTAAGTTTTAAAGAATAACGAATGAGATGTGTTACATTGGCGATAATATGTAAGACTAATTTTTCTTCTGATATTGGCAATGGACCCATACAGCTTCACGCAGGACATATATAGGTTAAGAGAGATCTCGGTTAGCATAGTATACAACAATTTCGCAAATGAACGACTACGCATGCTTTTAATTCATTTTGATATTACTTTATATATTAATGGATATGAAATTGATTGAAATATATGTTTTTAAGAAAATCTGTAAGTAGTTTGAAAATCTATCATATGAGAATAATTTCCAAAATAATATTTTATTATATTTTGTCGGTGTGCTGTTATTTATAATATGTAAGTATGGTATTTACAAACTTTGAATAGAAACGTTATCGCTAAATACTTACAAATATTTTCTTATGATGATTTCAATAATATAAATTATTTATAATTAAAAATTTCTTTGTAATTATATGAGCTGCATTTATAAATAAATGACCTCACCGACAAAATATAATCTGTTTGGTTTTATTTAGAAATTATTCTCATATAAATACATCGGCTCATATAACAGAGAAATTTGTTATTATAAATAATTTATATATTATGAAATCATCATGAGAAAATATTTGTAAGTATTAGCGATAATGTTTTCTATTCAGATTTTTTTAAACACCATATACAATAGGCGCTTTATATTTACCCGAAGAACTGAAGAGTAATGCCGCTCATCAGTGAATAAACGCGGTAGTTTTTGTCACCTCTTCACTTAAGTTTGTTCTATTTACAACTGAAGTGATATAGAATTGTCATTTTCTTAAATGAAGAGCTTCGAAACAACTGCACAAGCCAAAACCAAGTGAAGAGTCTTCGTTTAGTTTACTCACACCGGTCATCCCATGAGCAAACTACTGATGACGATGAGATTCTCTTCAGTTAAAAAGAACTAACATTTTGATGCGACGGGTAAATAGAAAGCGCCTCTAATAGATAAAAAACGATTTTCTTATATTTGTGATTGATTTCAACGATATTAATTAATTGTGTTCGATTTATAAAATTCTTTTAAATAGCACATCTATGAATAAATTCCATGGTATAAATGGTATCATAAGCGCAACCTCAGTGGATGTCTATATAAATGTACCACAACGCATCATACACAATTTCCAGTACTTGAAATCAATATTTGCTCCGTTTATTCATAAATTTTGTAGCCGTCGTCGTTTTCATCTTTACGGCGGTAGAAATAGAATTACATTTAGCTATAACTGTATATACAAAACGTTCATATGAATCAAGTACTTGCATTTCAATATGGCAGCTAATAAGAGAATGAGTAATTTCAAAAACAATTATTTTATTACATATTTGCTAAAATGGTTTGTTGTTTTTTCTTGGAATTCTTGTACTATAAATTTGGTTAAAAATGTTCGATAATTTCTTATTTTTTATGACTTATAACTTATAAGTGATACTGGATTTAGAAGTAAAACAACAAACCATATTTTTATGATTTTACTACCACAAGCATATGGAAAATTCTTAATAAAATTTAGTATTTCTAGGGTATGACATTTTCAAAGCTATAATACTTCTTCGCCACCTCTTTATCAATGATGCACCCTAATCTCCGACAACATTTATTTTATTTTAATAATCTAGCTCAATGCTGTTCAGTTGTATATATGTCTTCTCCAATGACATATTTATATATGTTACATTATCTAAGAGTAAAAGTAAAAAAAAAAAAAAAAAAATTCATTCATATAATACCCACCCATATGACCCATAATATCATCATTTTAAGCGCCGGCGCTAAAAGTCAACATTTACTTTTTCTATCTACATAGCAACCATCATATTCAAACCTTAACTATATACAATTATACCTATATACTTTCATATCGGTTAGGTATATAAAGTAATATGACATTGTTGATATTAATAATGTGTGTATTGTGTACGGCATGTGATGCTCAATTCTTCTTCTTTTTTTTTCTTTTTTGTTACACCTCCGGACGCTTTTCCTTAGAGCTGTGTAGACATAATTTTCAGAATGACGAGATACATTACTGTGATCTGATATTAAACATTATACTATCAGTTGAGTAAGTAGGTGAAAGCACTATTAGATATATATTATGTGTAATAATATTTTTGCATTAGGACAATTCACTCCCGTGCTTTCTACTGTTCTTTATGGTGTATACCATATACTGATATTCGCTGTCTTTTTTTTACATTGGCGAATCAGTTCGTTGATTATTTTACATATTGTTTATGACTTAACTATATTTATTTAACATTTCTGAAAATATATTCGAAAATAAAATAAAAATCTCCCCTCCCAAAATGAGAATACATATATGGGTATTAGGATAGCCCTTAGTTGTATGAAGATTTTTTTTTTTTTTTAATTTCTTTGGTCTCACTCCCCATAAAGATTCCATTTGATGCCAAATTAAAAGCTTTTTAATATTAGCTCGATTGGGGTTGACGATAAATGATAAACCGCCGGGATCTTGAAATTTGTAAAACTGTACGAAAAACTAAAATTCAACAAATTCCAAGATCCCGGTGGCACAGTTTATCGTCAACCAATCGGGCTAATATGAAAAAAAAAAAACTTTTATTTTCGCATCAAATGGAAACTTTTTAGAGAGTAAAACCTAAATTATTCAAAAAAAAAAAACAAAGAAAATCTTCATAAAAATCTTTGAAATGCTTTAAATTATTAAGAAATGCAAAAAAATTTAAACAATTAGTATTTACATTTAAAAGTCTGGCATTCAGTTCACTTGCGAAAGCGTTGCGAAATACATACACAATTTGTACAAAACCTATCCGAAATGTTATGTGTATATTTAATGTTATAATAATGTAACTTGTTCAAAAAATTTGTACTATTTTGGATTTGAATGTTTATAAGATCATTGTTTGCGAAATGCTAACGAAATACCTTAGAAAATTATTTTTGAATTTCGTTTTCTGAGCAAATTGAAAATAACGCAAACTTTTTGAACAAATTACATTTTATAATAACATTTATTATAACATTTTTAATGAAAACCGTATTATTATAATTTTTGTATAGATTTCGTAACAATTTCGCAAGCATTTATTTTGATGGTATTTGGATTTGGGTAATTGGTTTATTTAAAAAAAAATAGAAAGTTCTATTTGAATTTATTCGATGAAATTTAACCGAAAATTCTGCACATAAAATCATTTATGTGAGTAGAAATGATTAATAATTATATGTTATTGCTAAAATGGACTATTGATATATGCCAAACTTTTGAAATTAAACAACTTTTAGGTTTGAAAAGTTGTTTAGTTATTAAAGCAACTTCTCTAAGATTCATGTATATGAAAATATAATCAAATTGATCGCTTAAATTGTCTGTAGATTTTCCAATGTGTGCAATTTGATATACATTTTTTCTTTCGTTTACATACAAAAATTCAAGTCGTTTGTAGGAGTACAAAAACTTAACTTAAACTTCACAAAAAAAATCTGCGTTCCTTTAAACTCATTTCATACCCATTTCTCTTACCCTTCCTTTTTGATATTGACAGCGAGATAAGATACTAATTTTCTTTTTATTGACAAAAATATGGATGAAACACGTACTAATAGAATTATAGAAAATGAATGGAGTTATAGCCCTTTTTTTTTAGTTCTTACACATATTTAAACTGATAATGAAAGAAGAGGAGCGAGTATCCTCAGATACCTTACTATCTACTGAAACAAATTCTGACGCATACAAAATATACTTAAATTAATGAAACATATTTTGAATATTATTTTTTTTTTTTATTATTTTTTTTATTGATTTATTTCAATAAATTTACATGTTTTTTTCTTAGTAATTTTATTTTCTCTTCTAATAAAGATTCTGTTTTAAATTTTTATTAGTATTTATTGTATAATAATTATCTAAACATAAATTATGTTAACATTTTTTTTATTATTGATACGAACAATCAATGTTTTTCTCTAGTTTTTTTTTTTTAAAAAAAACGTAACTTAAAAATAACCCTTCACCTTGAGTTGAAAATGCGAGAGATTGAAGTAATATGCATTACATTTTGGTGTAATACCATAATTAAACGAATTCAAATTTTCAAATATGTGCACCGTACTTTAATTACAGTTTTACCTATTCATTTTTTGTCACATTACACTTTGATAATTCCACTTTTATTTCGTCGTTGATCTAGCATTAGGTGCTATCTGTAAATGTCATAAATAGAATTGTGGGTTCAGAGGTTTGCATGGTATTACCAAAGTATTGATAACAAATATACCAAAAATGAAATCTGGTATAATAATAGTCGCGTTCGATTAATAATCCAAGTTATAAGTTTGGATAACTTTTGGCGAGTTAAAACTCATATATTTCTATGGAAGTCATTGATTTGGTTTCAATTTTGGGTTGATTTTGGAATAAATAAAATTATCACGTTCAATATGAGATAGAGCCCTGCACGGGCGGCCCGAACCCGTTGCCGCTTGAAACCCGCCCGGCCCGTACGGGCTCAGGCCGGGTACTGGCTTGAAAAAAAAAATCGGGTCGGGTCGGGTTCGGGCGGGTTTGGGCGGGTTTGGGTACCCGTGAAAATCAAAAAATATCTAAAAAAATTTTTATTATATTTTTCAAATCAATTATCATGTAATGGATTTTTAAAATCCAATAATTGGATTTAAATTAAATTTTAAAATAGTATTCAATTAAAAAAAAAATTAAAACTTTTGATTTTCACAGGTACCCGAACCCGACCCGACCCGAACCCGACCCGGCCCGTGCCCGATAATAAGCGGGTCGGGTCGGGCAAGAATGTTTTTTTTCTTTAACGGGCGGGCTTCGGGCTCAAATTTTTGGCCCGTGCAGGCCTCTAATATGAATTTATAGTGAATTGCAATTTTATAATTGTTAAAACGGATTTATGCATGAAGTAAAAATAAATCATATCACTTTTTTAATCAAATTGTTTTGATAATAATTAATAAAACTTAATGATCTATTTTGCGTAAATCGTTTTTTAGTTTTGTTTTTTTGTTTTTTTTTTTTGTTTTACGAACCATTTGGTAACCAATAAGTGAGGGTGTAAAATACAAATTTTGTTAACTTTATTTGAATAATTTTTAAGATTAGTAATTGTAATAGTATAACCAATAATTACGAGTATGTAATATTTTCTGAAGAACAAAATATAAGAAAATAAAATTCAATTACAAATATAATGCAATTACATATATACAATTTTTTTTTTGTTATTTATTCCATCTCTGCTCTGCATCGAAACAAATAATACAGAAAACATAATACTAATTATTAAAACTGGAAAAAGAAAAATGACACTTACAACATATATGAAAATGAGAAAAAAGCCTTAAAATATATAATTTCCAATTTGAAATGGTAATAAAAAAAAAACCTGAATATCAATTTTCATTAACTACATACATGCAATCTCATTACATAAACACCATGGAGATGTGAATTTATGTATAATTTTATATTCTTTAATATTATCATTCTGCCTGTTAAGCACTTACTTTATATGTTCACACATCCATCAGTGTTCCCATTAAACAACATTTAAATGCGGCGAGGTTTAATTTTATTCAAATTTATTTATAAATTTATAATAAAAATTCCTATACGCCTTTTTTCTGATTTGATTTTTTTTATTTTGTTCTTCCCTTGGGCCCTATTATTAATTATTTCGCTATGTTTCTACATTTTAATTATAATAATTATAATTTACTAATTACTACTTATATCCGAATACACGTTTAAGTATTTATTTACTGACGTATCTGAAATTTGTTAAATTGTTTTTATTTTGCGCAGAATGTTTTAAAACTTTAATTTCGAATTGCTTGCACGCAATTTTTTTTTTTTTTTTTTTATTTTTGTAAACTTTAATTAAATTATTTTAATGATTTTAAATAAAGCAAAAATTAAAAAAGCTCCCCGAGTAAAAATTTACCTAACGTGACTTTACTTTACGGTTATGCTACTTTAGAAATATTTCATGGCTAATTTAATAATATCCAAATTGTGACGTCACTTGAAGTTATTCTGACGTAATATCAACGTAGTTTAAGAAACTGTAAAGTACTTAAACTAACCAAAATTTTGATTTTTGAAGTAATACAGGAAATCGTAACGCATTCTTAACGTAAATCCAAATTCATATTTTGGCTGTATAGTATGATTTTTAACGTAACTTAAAATAGTCCAAATTTAGAATTTTTGAAGTACATACTTTAAGAACTTTATGATTTTTTGAACTACTTTAATTGTATGTCAGAATAACTTTAAATTACGACACAACACACAATACATTTTAACAATTTTAGGGCTATAAAGTTTTTATTCGAGAGATTTCGCAAACCGTAACCGTAAACGTGAGATTCTCATGTTTAGGTTTACGTTTAAGTTTATGGTTTACAGTTACGGTTACGTCATTTGCGAAACCTCTCTATCTTAAAGTGTTATAACATCCGCTGTTATAAAGTTTGAAGTATTTTGTGAAGTTGTGTAAAATACTTTTTTACCCGGCTCAGTAATTGAAAAAACTGAGTCGCTTAATACAATATTAATATGAAATTTTTGAGTTAGTTTTTTTCATTTTAAAATTGCTAACTACGAGTGTAAATTTAATAGAGTTATTTTATTCGAAGTTATAATAAGTCTATAAATCATTCCTCAATAAATTAAATTTGTTTACATAGAAATTTAAATAATTGAAATCGTTAATCGAAATATAATAGATTATTTTTAGGTTAGATTAGAAAACATTTTAAAGAAATCTAATAGGCATGGCAATCTCAAAATCGTCTATAGATCGTTTATATCAAGTTTAATGTCCCGTCTACATGTACGGCAGGGCCGTACTTGCTAAGAGGCTCGTGAGGGCTCAGCCAGCTCTAGAATTATTAGAGCCAGCTCTAGGAAAAGCAAAAATAGTATCTTTT
>JAABKK020037390.1:0-13973 GCA_011634745.2 Catotricha subobsoleta | reverse complement strand
ATAGGTGCAAATAATTCCCCAGAGTCGACGAATAGTCGACTATTCGTCGACGATTTGTACCTAAATAGGTCCAAAAAGTATTGGTCGAGGACCTAATATAGGTACAATTGGACCTAATCTGGACCTATTTTGTTGCTGGGTAATAAAAACTGACTTATATAACTATAGTAATATATACAAACTGATTCGTCTTTTTTATAATATTCTCCAATTCTAAAATAATTAGTATAAATCTATGATTCTCCTTAAATCGATAAAAATTGAACATATGTAACAAATAAAAAATTATTCAGTTTAACACAAACTAATCCAATGAAATGAATAGGAAAAAAGAAAAAAAAATCCGTAAACAACCAATGAAGTAAAATAACATTTTATCCAGATTAATATCACATTGTGTGACTACCTACTACATAAAATGTACATAAATATCTTATAAATAATTCACATTATTCAAGTACCTTTACCATTTATGAATATATTACAACAATTACAATGTACTTCTTCTATTGATATTTTGCTATTCGAATACAGCCGGGTATAATATATGTTGTAGCAATATGCATGTTGATCGTAAGTTTAAATAAATTTATGAGGATGGTCCTCTCTATATTGACAATACCTTCCGCTAATTATTGTGTTACATACTAATTATTTTGTAGATAAATTAACAAGATTAATTAAAAAAGATAATTGGATTATTGCTGAAAATATTGTATACGATGCGACGATACTTCATTATTGGATACATTTTTTTTTGTATGCTCATTTCTTTTCATTCTATTCACACTATTATTATCTGAAAATAATTATGGGACTATTCACATGTATAATGATAATGTTTTAGGATACACGCCTCATCAATTTAACTACCTGACATTTTCATACACCAAATACAATACAATGATAGAGAGAATGGAAATTCTAGAATAGAATCTTATGCATAGTAAAACAAAACCAAGTTTATACACTTTATATTTATAATAAATATTTTTTATTATTTTATTTTATTTTTTCATCAGAAAAAGAGATAAGCTGATAGAAATATTTGGTTTATTAATGTTGTTATTTTTATTCCTGTGACATTATATATAAATTCAAATAAGACGTTAATCAAATATTTTTATTTTTTGCTTATTTTTGTAATCATTTTAAATGACTTGCCAAAAAAAAAAAACAAATACATTCGTAATAAACGTAGAATATTTGCAAAAGTCGAAATATTTCATCTCTTTTTCATCTTCTTGAGAAAACGGAAATAATTTAGTTCAACTTAGAAATCACTTCAGATGAATATAGACTAGGATAGATCAAAATAATTAGATAACTGATTTATTTCAGAGAGTCATGTTCATATTTCTGTTTCATTTAAGAGATATCTAAAATAATATTTGATGTCCTCTTATTTCGTCAAGATAAAATTTCACATTTATTTACCTCCGAGAAACTTTTATGAAAATAATGAATGTATTTTTAATGAGCTTTGCTGTATTTAGGAAATGTCATGAAAATATTTCCAGCAAATTAAATCAAATTTAACGTAGGTAACATATGTATGCTCCATGAATGAATGAATGAATGAATGTCACATTGCATAAATCACATTCAATTCTGTCTTTAATCACACTGCTAAATATTAAATGTCGCTTAATTGTTTAGAAAATATGTTATACCAGATCATAAAGGTGTTAACAGTCACACACCAAAATACATAGTCGTTTTTATCATTCAGACATATGCTTTCAACAAATAAATAACAATCCATTCGTACAGTTTATAATAATAGTTATAAGTATATCGATCGCAACAAAATAAATTGATATGTTTTTGAGTTAAACATGTTCGTGCAACAATGATAATGTCATGTTTTTAAAAATTCATTCATTCTAACTGTAAGTACAATTTCCTTTTCACATAAGTACAATTACATACACTGCCCACTTTATTAAGCCATAGACACAATCTTGTAATTCATTCATTTTTCATATTGAAAGTACATTAATAATAATGTTCTTTACCTTGTCCTTACTTGTCGAACCTTGTCGTCGCACCATTAAAGCAATTGTGTAGCTATTGCTATTGATTAATTATAAATGAAATAGTTTTTCTTTGGCTTTTTAAATAATAAATTCGTCAATGGTTGCAAAAGGGTTTGTTTTTTTTTTTAAATCTTCCTTTATACAAATATTTACAAATTAATAGATATCCCCACCTTGTAATTACTTCAAATAAATATAATTTTGTTGCGTTCAAGAATAGTTATATATTTAGCTTTCAAATAATCACAAAATTCTTAAACTGCCCATTTAATTATAACTACCTAATTAAGCAATTTGATACACTTCTCTATGGCATTGACTATCATTGACTATCATTTATAATTTTCATTTAAAATAAAATGGATTTAATCGTATTAACTTTTGTTATTTTGTACATGAACGGTTTTTGTACTATCCAAAGGAAAACAAATAATTCAAATAAAAAAAAGAATTATTTTATCCATTTATATTGAATTTAATTGTTTAGTTTAGCGGTTTTTCGTTTATGGTCGATTATTTTTGAATATTGCAATTACTGTGATGTTTTTGTGGTTATTAGTTAAAAACATTTCATATATTTATTTGATGTTCTGTTGTATTGTTTCTAATTAAATATATTGTTTAAAATAATTTTGGAAACACACACACTTTGACAGAATGAACATTGGCATTAATTAAAGTCATGTGTTTGACAAAATAGTAACTTAAAATTCAGCGTTAGATAAATTAATTATTATAAAATGTGGTTTTATGTAGTATATTGTGGTGTGTGCAGTTTGGAACAAATATATAAATCATTTTGACCCATTAGAAAATTTGGTATTTTTTAACTTCCGTTTTTTTTTTTTTTAAATTTATGTTTTATGTAGATTTTCTGGCATGAAAACTGTTTGTATTAATTAAAATAATTGATAAATTGGTAGAATGGGTGCGGAAATTGGTATTGGATATTTCCATTATACATTTAACAGTAAAATAGTTTATATTTGTTAAAGATAATAAGTTACAAATTGAAGCTTTCTGCAAGTTTTAATGCAGTTTATATTCTCAAAGATAATGCATTATTATTAAACCCAATAATTTATTCACAAATTATATACCTATTGATCTGAATTTCATTTAAAAAGTGCGCTTACATAAGCTTATACTGTTTTTGCGTTTAATCTCTAAAAGTTATATAGTTTTTATATTTGTAATTGTGGTTAATTATCATAAGAGCAATCAATATACCATAGTGAATAATTTAACATTAATGATTTGTTCAATCAATCAAATTATTGCTCAATACACGATTTATTTTGTATATCGATGCCTTAATGTCAATATGGCCTATCTGCATTTTCTTGGTAAGCGATTTTACGACCTATGTGCACTATACAATAAGGATCAAAATCGCTTTCCAGGAAAATGCAGATAGGCCATATTGACATAAAGCCATCGATATACAATTTCAGGAATATAACAAACAATATATTCGTTATGAGGTGCGTATGTACATTGCTGTGATTGTGATTAATCACCCGACATCAATTCAATATATTACATTGAAATACGTAGATACTATCTTTTCTCGTTAATACATTGATTGGATATCTGAAATATGTCCGCAATTCTAACTAGAAACAAAAAAATGCCAATAAGTATTTACTATGGAATTTTATTAATTAACAAACAGTTATATAGTGCTATCAAAATAGTTTATACAATTAACCAAAATAATATTTTTTAAAGTAAAAATCCATTGATTTAATTATGTTCTATTGTTTATATAATAACTTCTTGAATATAATATTAATTAAGCAAACATAAATCCTTAGTAAAATATGATTTTCATATGTCAAATATATACATACAATACATAGATAAGAACTTATAAGCGTTTAACCAATGCTTTTTCCGATCAATTTGTGTTTTTGTTTTAAATACAATAGTACTGTGTGTGTGTACGTGTGTGTATGTGTGTGTGTTTGTTCTATAGATATATTTATGTATTTACATAAAACTGATATTTTATATGAAATGCTTAGAATTCTGTAGCCCTTTTATTCTATATGCTTTCTAATGAATCCAAGACTATATTCTATTTGTGTATACATGTTTAATAAAACATATTTTGCTTACATAAACCCAATGCATATATTTGTATAGATAGAGAATTAATATATTAAATAAACCCCTTTTACCATATGCCTCTACCATTAAAACTATGTAACGATACTTGGGGATATTGAATTACAAAGTACCTCTTCTACTATCTATATAATGTTTACTTGAATTTCATAAATGCCTACGTATTCTTTACCCTGTGTTTGTGCCCTCTATGCCTCTATCTAAGAATTAATGTACATAAACTATAATAATAATTTCAATATACCTTGATATCTACATAATTACATTGGGAAGAAATTTAATTTATAGTATCCGATGCTTGTACGAATATGACATAATATTTATACCAAACATAAATAACAATATATATAAACATTATAAATTAACTCTTATATATTGCTTATGTTGCTTTTATTATTATAATATCTCATTTAATCTAATATTGATCTGTCTGTCATTCAATCTAATCTCTATTCTATATGTAATTAAATATTTAGGTTACATCATGGTGGTTTCTGTTTTTCTTTTTTTTACAAACAACGAAGGATTTACGAATTTGATTCCGGTCCAGAGCGAAATGTTATTTATATGAGTTTAATGAGGATTAAAAATAAAAGATTTGGTTATTTCAGTGAGGATATAAAAAAAAAAAGTGCGGTTTAAATAATTTCATTGTAAATTAAATTTCATGAAAAAATCAAGTCGAATAAACATAGATAAAAGCTCCTGAGAATTATAACAGTAATTTAATGTAATTTCAGAGTTCATTGGCATTAAGTTTATTTTCAAAATAAATGCTCTCTTCATCGAATGATATACATTATGTATTTGAATGTTAGATTAAAAGAATAGCCGCGAATATTATAAATGAACAAATAATACGAAAAAGACAGAAAGTGTTTTTTTTTTCGTTATATTCCCTTATTAATAATTTTCAACTTTTTACATATTTTTTATTATTCTAAAACTTTTTTTATGATTCTGATGTTGTAGTTATGGAGATATCATAATATCAATAAACCAACAAATAACAGTATATGATGAATGATGATGATCAATAATATGACCATATGATTAATATTATTTCATATTTTCTTTAATAAGTATTGGAATAACTCTAGTCGTAATTTCAACTATAATATATAGTCGAGAGCATAGTTGAAATTACGGCTGGGATTACGGCACTGTTAAAGAGTTAACCTTAAGTCTGGTAGTTTTGTTTCAATGGGAATTTTCAAGAATGCAAGCAATAATATTAAGATGCCAATATATATAATAAAACATATACAATGTTCATGTAGGTACTTATATTTCCTCTATCTCTTAATCAAGTAATTATATTTTGTACAGTACAGATAATAATTGCAACGCAATTTTCTTAATTACAAATATATATATATATGAAAATTGGAACAGGTGTAACACCAGTTATTTCTATATGAAATAAAATTTCTATTCTTTGTGTAATTTAATTAAATCTCCAATAGTAATTTTATATAATATTTTAATCCTAATGAGCAAAAATATCTTATTATATACAAAGAAAATTCTTTCATCCAATTTAATCAGCCAGAGAATATAGAAAACTTAACTCCCCGAGTTAATAAAAGACAATGGAAAAAAAGAAGAGAAAAAAAAATTGCCATATGTGTTGCATGAATGTACTGCGGGTGTTAAAATTGCTTTGACCCATATTAAAAGATTGCAACACAATACACTAACGGAATCAAATGCATCTCATCCCATTTTATGCAATTTTATTTTCTATCCTTTATTTTGCAACAAAAAAAAAAGTGTCTATTATTTATTTGAATAGACCAAGTTTAATTAAAAATAAACCAACCTGCTTTTATTATGAAACATATTTCGCATGAATCCAGCGATAGATTTTCTATAATAGCAACGAATGATTAAAGAACTTTGTATGTTCAAATAATACATACAATATTTATTTATATACCTGCATACATTTTTTCTATATTTTCTATTTTCACAAATTATTAAGACTTAGAAGAGAACTGTGTAGTGTGTATTTATAATACAAGGATTGCAAATTGTGTAAGGTTAAGATTTTCTATATACACCAGCTATACAGCCATTAGTTTATTTGCATAATATGCATATAATAAAGTAGAAGTTTAACATCTTAAAGCAAAAAGAAAACTGTTTGAATTATATATATAATACCCATTAATGTATTAATTTTTTTTTTCTTTTTTAAATGAAGTACTTCATTTTACTAGCAGAAAAAAAGCATGTGACATTTTAAATCCCATGAATTTTACTCATTCCATTCAGCTCAAAAAGATCTCTTCAGTCATGCTTTGATGATTTTCAGGTATACTGAAGTTAATTTTTTTTTTCTTCTATGCAATAAGTAGATCTTTTCTATATACGATTATCCTAAAAAAAATAAAATGAAATAAAATAAACGACAAAGTATTAACAATTGCTTTTTATATTTTGTTTTTTTTTTTTTTTAACTTCTTTTGATATATTTATTTTCTTTCGCAATTACTTAATTGCATTTTACAGTTGAATATTTTAAAATACTATTTTGAATTGAATGTAAGTAAATTAATATTGTAATTAATTCATGGTATAATACACAATAGAAGGATTATATAAATTATCTTTGTTCGTTCTTTTGATTTGTTGAAATGTTATTTCAGCAATTTCTATTGATTGTCATTTAGTATTTTATAATGAAATTAGTTCTGTTCTCGTCTCCAATTAAATGTGGTTTATTTTATAAAAAAAAAAAAAAAACAAATTAAATAATATGAAAATTTGATATCTTTATCTTCATTTCAACGTTTTCTTTTCATCTTTTCATATAAAAATAAACAGAACGTTCAAAAATTAATACACACATATACAGAATTCGTTTTTACAAATTATTTTCTATTAATGCTCTTAATTCTTACACATTTTAAGCAAAAACTTATTGTTTATTTCATCAATTTAAAAAAAAAGAAAAAATAATATCTAAAATACATGTATTCAATCCATAAGATCCGTTGGTATATTTAATTCTTTTTAAATTCTGTACAGCTCAAAAATGTTAATTCCAAGATGGTGTAAAAATGTTAAATTAAAACACTGTACAAAATGTAATTTCGATTAACTTTTGGCTGCCACTAAATTGAACGAAACACTAACTTATTTTAAAGTAAAAACTTATATAGAATAATTCTTATTTACATGTTGCTATCATAGTTTTGTAGAGTACATTTAACGACCGAGAAGTTTTCAAATTAAGCTTAGTTTTGCAAATCGTTCATGCGAAAATTTCAGTGTTTTTTTTTCTTCTTCCAACGATTGTACATTTTTCTTCTATAGATCTAAATGTTGGCATTTGAAAGTAGGTACTAACATAATTGCTTTAAAGAAAAAACCCTTAATATGAAAAAACTGTATATATATTTTTTTTAAGTAAAAACTAGATATTGAAAAGCGCTTTAATGCTTACTATACTAATGCTACTCTAACTTTACTCACGTAAAAGTTTTCCGAACCGTACAGGGTCACACTATTTTCCGTATTTTTTTTTTCTTTTTTTTCATTTTGTTGATGTTTCGTGAATAGATTTTATCGGAAAACAAAAGTTATAAAATTTCTAATGCATTTAAAGTTTTGTTTGATTGTATCTGTTGCAGTTACAGTGAATAATTTTATTACAAAAGTGGTCCATTTTCATGCGGAAATTGGTTTAGGAAGTTGAAATTGATGAATATTTGATAGAAAGGAATAATGTTTTGCAACTTGCGCTACTATCTCTATTGAGATTTCAATTGAAGTTCGTTCAAAAAATATAACATTAAAAAATCATTTTAAATGATGAAAACCTCATGAAAAACATTTATGAGAAGGGAAAAAAAATGGTTTTTATATGTAAATTTATGGTAAACATCATGATTTAATAATTTATTTTCACCAAAATTTTGAAACCGAAAAAAAAAGAAGAAAAAATAACATTTTTCCATCATTATCATAAAATGTAAATATGACCTAAATATTTGCAAACTTTTCTAAATACACTCAACTGCTATAAATTATAATTCAATTTTACAGTAGAATATTATGATTATAAATTATAAGGTAACACCATGAAATAATATCATTAAATTACTCTGCCGATATTAATTTATAGACAGATTTAGAAACAGTTCAATGGTTAATGTGAAAAACGAAAATATGTGTATATATATTTATATATTATATATAAATATAATATTAAATATTTCGCTTACAGCAAATTTATGAAAATTGAAAATTATTTAAAAATATTCGATTAAATCATTATTGGTTATTGGTTTTTCTTTCTGAATTTAATGTGCTTTAAGTTAATTCCATTATTTTCACTTACTATCTGAATTTATTTGCATATTATATGCAATAATAGTGCGTCGGTGACAAATCGTCAGGCTGGCGTAACATTTTCTCCAATCTTTATCGAATGTAAGCTACCAGAGATATAGCCTGACGATATTGTGAGGTTGGTCAATGTTTTTTTTTATAAACTCCTCAATACCGCAATGAACAGCCTGACAAGGATATGGGCTGTAATTTCAAAGTCACGTATGTTCTCTTGCTTGACCACATTTTCACCTAAAAGGGGGCAGCCTGACATAGCCTGACACTACTTTTAAGATGCCCACCACATCCTCTAAACACCCCATATGTCCAATAGACAGCCGAACAATATTGTCAGGCTGGCGTCACAGACGCAATAATAGTTTCAATATTTCTATTCATAAACTTTAATTTATGTTTACATTAAATTTGTATAAGTGTCACTCTAACAACTATTCATGAAAAATTTAAATAAAGATAGGCCTTTAATTTTCACTTTAATCTCAAATTCAGTAGAAAATTCCGATTTTGAATAAACTGTAAATTGTTTAGTATTAATGTGGAAGTTTCAAAATTAGTAACATAATTAAATGTTAACTTCGGGTCATGTATTTGCTTTTATATGATGCTGATTATAATGAATTTAAAAGATTTGAGTAGATTATAAGTTATATATAATATATATGACGAAGCCGGAATGTCAAAGTAATTTGAAACTTTAATATATATTCCATATATTTGATTTGAATTAAAACAAGATAAAGTAGGTAAAAGATCAGTTTCTTCTTATTTATTTATTCATTAGCAGTGATTCTATATTCAAATTAATCAAAGTAGCCCATCCCAATTCTTGACTAATTTAGAATTCACTAAAGATCTTTGTTTCCGTGATAAGTAACATTTATTTTTGTAAAACATTAAATATGATTTGGTTTCGTATAAAATTTTAATTTAATTTAATTTTGTTTTTTCTTTCGTTTCTTCTTCAACATAAGAGATTTTGCATTAAAACGCTATTATGGTTAAAACGTATAAGTTTCAGATGCTCTGGTTCTTATGTTTGTAGATTATCAACCCTAAAATATATATATGACGATATTGTGTCTTATATGAACAGAACATAGAAAAATATTATATGCACATATTATATTATGTGTTAATGCCTTCTGGGGATTTCAAAGTTATTTTCAAAGATGCTTTAAAATTAGTAATGTTATCAAAAGAAGGGTGGAAGAATTTTCACAATTTTGTTTTGATTCGAGAAAATTTATTACATAGAAAATATTTTGTAATATGAAGACGTAAAATTGCAAGTTTTCAGAAGCATTTTCTTTTCTCAATTTTCTTTATTTTCGTAAATAAAGATTTTATATGAAGCAAGAAAAAAAAAAAAAATAACAAACTTTATGAAATATACGTTGTTTATAGTAGATATATTTATGTATTAAGAAACATTGAAATGGATTCCATGTACTAAGATTATTGATTGATTGGAAAATATGAGCAATAATGATGAAAATACTCTTTCATTTGATTTTCGTTTTTTTTTTTTTTTTGATGATGATATAAGCTAAATGTACTTTGATTCACTTCCGTTTCTGTAATGTAAATCTAAATATAAAATAGACTGATGTATATATTTGTACTACAACACAATTTTTGAAGTAGGAGTTGTAAAAAAAACTATAGATAGATATTTATTTGTACAATATTTTATACAATTTTTGATGATTAATCATAAACGTTTAATGCCAAACAAATATTCGATGTTTTTCCAAATTTTCTGATAAATAATGTTCATATCAAATGACAAACGTTAATCACTTGTACACAACATATTTATAGTAAAAACATTGAGCGAGAAGTAGCATATGCTGAAAAAGGGTTGGTATCAATCAAAAAAATTAATTAATGAGCGATTTTATTGGAAACGTGTCCATTTTTCTGTATAATAATAGATTTTCGAGGTCAAATTAAGAACTTATTTATCATCTTCTGATTGTTATTCTCTTTTAGTTACCAACAACGTATGATTAAAACATTTAAGATTATTATTATCCATTAATTTTTGCATTAATTGTTTAATTTATGAATTATTCATTTCAAAAATTACATTAATGGCATAATTTTCCGTAATTATTAGAATATATCAGATCTCAAACTGAACCATTATACAAATATTTGGAGAAAAATGGTGTATGAAAACAGAATCTACTAGGATTTATTTTCATGAAAGATACGTAGCGTTTGCTAAATGTATTAATTGATTCAAAATCACCAAAAATAATCTGCTATTTTTACCATACTCAACTATGATATTGATAAGCAAATATTGGAAATTATTACATATAAGTATGTATTTTTCTGAACGACAATCAAATTTCTGTCAATTACATTTAATTTCTGTTCGCATATATTTCGTTTCTTTTAATTTAAAACTTCTATTTGTTTAACTGATAGCCTTAATTACTCATTTTGAATGTGAAATATATTATTTACAGAAACTTAAAATATTTTATTTAAGTTAAAACTTTATTGAATAATTCACACTTCTACGCAGCATTCAAATTTTTTAATTCTAATTAATTTTTTTTTGCTGTTGTTTAATCGCGTTCTAATGAATGAAATTTCTCTATTTCTTGTTTTATGAAATATATATGCTTTATAAATTCAACTTGAATATAATATAGGTACTTGTGCTATAACAGTTGACCTACTTCTGAATATAAATGCTTTCAGCAAAACAAACCATTGAAAGAAAGCAAAATTTGTATTTCTGTGTATTGCTCGTATTTCTATATAAAAATATATGTGTGAAACTATAGTATATAATTATTATATATGTATACTGAAAATCATCACCATTCCCCAGTTAAAACAAGCAAAGAAAAAAAGAAAATAAAAAAAAGAACCATCAACCCCAGTTTCTCTGCTGATGTTAATGCCATTTCCTGCACCTGATTCATATTCAAAATACATACTCAACAGTAGGTATTTACCCTCATAAAATTTTCGAAATAAAAATGTTTAATAATCGTTGGTAGGTATTTTGTATTAGATTTTTCATTTCTGTATGTATGGGATATCTCTCTGCGCTCTCTGTGTTTGACATCAAACAAAAGATTTGTATTATTTGAAGTGAATATTGTATTTATGTGTACGCTAGACCAAATCCTTCCTATGCACATAATTATAATGAAACACATCAGATGAAAATAATTTTGAAATTTTACCACGTGTAGAGAGCGGTGTAGCAAAAGCAACATTTATTTTTTTCTTCTTTTATATATCTATATTCTAAATACCCTTTTGGACAACTGTATACATTTTATGGCGACTGAACATTAACATTTTACAATTTTGAAGTAAATATACACCATTATGGCGACAAATAACTTTTTACAGCCACTCTACTTGTACTCATTTTCTATAAAACATGAACAACAACTTTCGCATTAACCAACTTTTTATTTTATATTTCGTTCGAATTATTTTCATTTTGAAAAAGTATGTAAAATATGTGGAGCACGAGCAACACACTGTTAAATATTTTTCTTCCATTCCTGTTTTTTTTTTGTGCTCATTTCGATTTTCAAAAGAGCTATTGTTTCAAATATCTTTCTGTTTTGTTTTTTTTTTTGTTTTTTTTTTAACAAACTTTGGTAGGTATTCTTCGGCTGAATATTTCATATGCCATTCTACGCTCGTGTATTGTTCAAAAAATAGAACAAACAAAAAACATTTTTTTTTTATGTCTTTGTGTTTTGTTTCTACCTTCTGTATAGAAAACGTGAATATTCCAAACAAAGATTTTGTCATATATTTTTCAGGAAAACAAATACATAATCCATAATTTATTATTGGACATTGACATTTTTTTTAGTGAAATAAAAATTTTATAGCTTGAAGAAATTGTGATATTTTAAATAAATTTTGTATTGATGTACTGAACACTGAAATGTTAGAATTAAAAATTCTTAGATGGTATAACGACATAATAAACAAGTCGTAAATAAGTTTCAAGCGATGCTTAACTCTACATACAGCGAATAGAAACAACAGCATTTTGTTATTTGTGATGAAGTAGGTCATCTTCTGATTCATCTTTTAAAATAAAAACATTTTTTTTTTTTTTGGTTTTAGTTCACTTCTCATTGAACACGATGCCTTTACATATAAGACATTCTTATTTATCGGCTATTATAGGCACTTGAATTGAATAAAATTTATAGGTTTCGTAAAAATAATTTGAATTCTTATCTAAAAAAGCGTACCTTTTACCTTTAACAAGTAGCTGGCCATAACTATTATCATATTTAATAGCCGTTCTTCTCCCTTTTTCTTATCTCAAATACATTTTCAGAAGATTACATTATTTTATTTGAGATTCAGAACTGTAATTTTCATAGATATCGTAGAACATAAATTTTCATATAATAAAAATTGTAAAATGAAAATACTGAAACAAATATGAAAGCTTTTTGTAAAGCTTATTATCTCATATTGAATATAAAACAACGAACGAACGAAAAGATTTTAATTTTTTTTTGTGACTATAAAATAGCTATAGTTTCATGCTTTAATGGTCATAAGAGTTTTCTTAAAAGTTTCCAAGGTTTAACTAATATATAATGGAAAAGTTTTAAACAATATTCCACTACACAAATTCTATATGCCATTAACGAACTAACCATTCTATCCTTTATCCATATTTATGTGTATATTAAAGCTATATAGAAAATTATATTTCTTCAAGTGATATCTCATAAGGACCATCTACAATATTTTATACATTTAGTTGTAAAGTCTCGCCAATATACTTTCGAAATGAAAACTTTTTACATATAATGCCAATAATGGGTTAAAAAGTATTTTTCATTCAACTCGAAATATTTGTTATGTACTTACTTACATTTTTATTCATGTTATATTGAACCTTTTATACAAGTATGTTCAAAAACTAAGATATACGTACAAAAATGCGAGCTTATTGGATTTTTCAGTTTCCAATGAAAAAAAATGTCATTTGTACTTAAAGTTTATTCATGTTTTTTTTTTCTTTTCTTTTTCAAATGAAATTACAATATTATTGTAAATTATGGACGAAATGGAAGCAATGTTTTTTAACTTAATTTTGGATGTAGGTACTTATATTAGATGTGGTGATTACAAATAAAATGAATGTATGACATTATTTACTTTTTCAGAAAGTTTTATAGATTCTTCTAGCTTTAGAAAAACTTTTAGCCTTAATATCGTTAAAACTCACGGTCACATTTCATTTAGCAGACTCAACATTAATTAAAGCTACAGTATAACCCCTCTAAGTGAAACACTACTCGGTCTTTAAGATGAAAAGCGTTTCACTTAGAGAATATGTCAAAAAAAAAATAATTATTATTAAGTCATTTTTTTTTGTTATTAAGTATTACAAGTCATTTTTTATTTTTTATTATTACAAGTAACGGT
>JAABKK020037379.1:0-13976 GCA_011634745.2 Catotricha subobsoleta | reverse complement strand
CAGTAAAATAGATGTGTCATTGTGTCAGTAGTCATTTTGATGTGAGAAACTGAAGGACTTCAGTTCTTCCGATATATCGAAAGCACCTATAATGATGTTGCCATCAGTAAACGCGCGACCTATGAACTAATTATTGACGATGTTGAAAATCAAAAAGAGCAAAAGAATCGCCCAAATATTAAATTTTGGAGATTAAAAGCAAGCGAATTTTTTTTTTTGTGATTGCCCCATTTACACAGACAAAAATATACTAATTGGCGTTTTTCGTTGCACGATTTTTGTAGGGCGCCCACAGGTTAGAAAATGGAAAAACCGGAAAATGGAAAATTTTCATGTGTGCGTTTCAGACTATTTCCTACAACTTTTAAAACTTGCCCTATTTACACAGGTTTATCTGTAACTTGAAACAATAGAGACTTTCTTTCAGTTTAGGTTAAATTTGTCTACTATTTTTTTTTTTTTTAAATAATGGTGGACTGTAAAATTGAAGCGCTGTTTAATACTTCAAAAAAGTTTTAATTATATAATATTTAAATAATTTACTAATTATTCGACTAATAGTCGAATTCATTTTTTTACTTTAATAAAAATAACACTAATTAATTTGATAATAATGAAAGCGACAAAAAAATTACTATTTTTATTAAGGTTAAGAAAACGAAAACAAATGTATAATAATATTATTATTAATAATAATATACTTATCAGTTATCATCCAAAATTAACTGAATTTTATAATATAATTTACCTTGCATTCGTTGCACCAGCTCCCATAGAACAGAATACGTAATCTACTATTTTTAAGTGCAAACATTACAAAGAATTGAAGCAAGAACCTAACTTGTGAACTATGACGCTTCTTTCTATCACTCGGTAGTCGTAGTACAAAATGATGGTTCTAAAACTAAAACCAAGGTTTATTGTTGGAAAACGTGTTGTCTTTTCATCACTGCATGGATTTTTGTCATTTTTTATGGTTAGAAATAATTCTGCATCCTCTTCTATATCATAGCACCGAAATTTAAATATGGTTGCCAAATGTCTAAGATGCAATTTAAATTTGCCGCCTCCTTATTTAACTTAATTGTTAGCATAAATTTTAAATAGTTGCTTAAAAACGTAAAATTGTATTTTGATAAGATTATTTGAATCGTTAATTTTAAACTGGCACATGTCACAAAGTATAATTTTTTCGGGAAAGACAAGAAACTGATTATTTAGAGAAATGCAGATCAATCTGTACAATCAGATTCACATCTGGCGGACCTAAAGAAAGAGTAACAAAACTACTACATTTCATGATACTATTTACCATCATTTTTTAAAGAAACGAATGAAATTGTATTTTGATCATTCTTATCGCATGTTTAGAAGTACATAGTCGCATAATTCAAGTGTTCATCTAATCATTGAATTTATAAATTACCGATAAAATTATATATTAAATCAACAGAAGATTATACGTATTTCACATTTAAAAAAAAAATTCCATGTCTTATCGCGCAACACCTATGCACAAAACGAAAATAAAGAGAAAATAATTTCAGAAAATAAAGGAAATATTAGTTTAGTTTAAATTAAGAATCAGACATTTTTATTCAATTTGTTTGGCGTGTTATTTGTGTAGTTAGAATGTAAATTATTATCAGATATACTTTAATAAAGATACAAATTTGAACAAAAAACATCTGTGAACCATGGCTAATTATGAAACATTTGTTCCATCTTTACCACCAAGATCAACAACGCGAACTCATTATCATGATGATGATGATAATGGCCCATTGCTACAATATCAAGGTGTATTTTAAATTTGGTGGTTTCCCAAATTTTTGTTACCTAATAAAGTACTTGTATGATAAAATATTAGGCAGATAACGCGATCAATAAATTAGTGACATTTTTTAATAAAGAGATTAATTTTCATCGTATTCATTTCATTTATTTTTAATTGCACGCGACCCGAAATTTTGATTTTTTTTTTTTTTTTTATTATTATTATTGTATTTTGCGATATTTAACTGAATTGGGCAATAAAATGTTATTAATGTAATAGATTTAGAAAAAGAAAGCAACATCCGAGGTAACATCATGTAGCGATAAGTGATGAGTGGTTTTTTATTAGAAATATTCAGAAAACACGATTTTTAAGTTAAGCGAATAATTCTTAACAATGGAACATTTTAAAATGTATTAAAATCATAAAATGTGCATGAAATTTGTTTCTTAATCTTGAAAAATAGTTAATGTGAATTGACAGTGTATGACATATAAGACTCGACGTAACGAGATGTGCTTGAAAGCTTCATGATGTGATGTCAAATTTGAATCTCCGATTGTCCACTCGAGAAAGCTTACAAAGCAAGTTGTTAAAAGTTAAAACGGTCGTCACTTTACAACGTTTCTAGTTGCTATGAATTCATACTCTTTGCTAACTTGGAATTTAATATTCGCCTCTCGTTCTTTTCTCATAATTTTTCAAGTCAAGTTCCTAGAAAGGTAGAAACTTGTATAGAATATAACCAAAAAAACGAACAAAAATGATAAAAAAAAATCTCCAAAAGAGATATAAACCATAAAAATTCAAAAAGAAAACGACAAACTTTTTAAGTGCAAATGAAGAGTAAAGTCATAGGTAATATATACTTCGTATAGAACGGCTGTGGTGGCGCTGTTAGTGTATACAATGAATTTTTTTAAATACATTAGAATTTGCTCATGACAGTATTGCTCATTAGTTCTCTCTTCTTTTCGTTCATATGAAAGTTGAGACAAATCATTGAGCAGTTACTGCCATGAGCAAATTTCAATGTACACCTAAATCGGAAATTTCGTGGTACAAGATAAACTCTTCACTCATACAGTGTTCGTATGATCTTTCTCGCTTGCTCTCATACAAATATTTTTCATGAAATTATCGAGAGTGCTGTACACGCAAAATTTGTATGAAACAGCGCCACCACAGCCTTTCTATACGAAGTATATATTACCTATGAGTAAAGTACAGGTCGACCGTCAAGTCGTGAACTCGTGACCCAATAAATATGGTTATCCTTTGCGTGCATCATATGAAAACTCTGTAAGTGCAAAAGAGACAAATATAGGTCACGACTTGGCGGTTGAGTTGTATAATTTAAAAACTGATGTAAACAAAAAATGTTTTAGCTAAAAAAAAAGCATAAATTATAAATTACCGTGCAAGACAAAAAGTTCGGTCGGAAGAATTTTTTGCTGTGATTGCTCTGGTGTGAATAAGACAAAATAAGACCCATACCTTTCGTTTGCTCTCATGCAATCAAAGCAGAAAAGTTGTTCCGATTCCGACCGTATTTTTTCGTCTTGCATGGATGGGAACAAAGGGTTAATTCTCTTTGCTGCGCATACAACTTTGCTGAGTTGTTTGACATTTATTTTTGTATGTATATTTGTTTTTGAACTTGTATGAGTACTTATTTGTTGTGACGCTAATATTCACAATTATGTACAAGTATTGTATATTATAAATTTTTATTTTTTTTTATAGATAATGTGACAGCAACCGAAAATAAAAATTATAATTTGGAAACTGGTTCTGCTGATAATGAAATGGATTCGACCAATATTAACAATCGAGCATTAGATGAGGATTTAACTGTTGCTGCAATGGTTTTAAATGGTCTAAGATATCTTCTATCACTAATTATATTCCTATTTGTTACGTATTTTTGTTTTGCAAATGGAATTATTATATTTTCATGGCATCCACCATTAATGTTAATTGGCGTAAGTATGATAATTCTTGTTTATATATTGTAATATATTGTGGTATTGTAAATTTAACCAAAATTTAATGATTAATTAATATTTATGTACTTTTGATTATAGTTTCTATTTTTGATGACCGAAGCGATATTATCATTTACAAATGATAATCTACTATCACGAAAATTGAGCCATCAAAATCGGCTAACGCTTCACTGGGTACTTCAAATAGGTGCTGGTACTTGCATTTTGACGGCATTTTTATGTATATTTTTCTTCAAAATTCAAATGAACTATGAGCATTTCCTAACATGGCATGGATATTTAGGATTTTTAACGTGTATTTTCTCAGCTGGAACAGTAGTAGGTGGTATTCTAGCGAAATATGGATTTCAATTAAGGCAACTATTGCGACCAGTTTATTTGAAAATTATTCACGCATCATTTGGTGTTATTAGCTATTCAATGGCAATAGTGACAATATGCTTGGGCCTAAATTCTGACTGGTTTCATGAAAATACAACACAAGGATGGATTAATACTTGTATTGTTATTGTTGTTATAATTGGATTGTATGTTATTATAAAACCAATATTGACTGTTTTCAGTAGAATTACAGGTGGATCACGATGAAATTATTGATACGTTGAATTTTTAACAGGGCTATTAAATACTTGCTTCAAATAATTATTAACTTTATTACTAAAATTAAAACAATAATATAATTATAGATTTATAAGGATACTTACGTGCACTTCTAAAATAATATTATAATATTATCTTATATATAAATTATACATATATTTTTTTTATTGTTTTCATATTATAATGGGTATTAATAAAATATTAAAATTAATGCTGCTTTTATTTGCCCTAGATTTTCAGAAAAAAATAAATAATAAAAAATGAGATAATTTGTGTGATATGTACCTCTTAGCTTAATATGATGAAAAAAAAATAGACGGTATATATATTAAGTGCGCCAATTCCATGAATAGAAATTATTCAGCAATTATGCCTTGTCAAGATAATTATTGTCAGAGGTTAAAAAGATCATTATGGGTTCACTTAATCTGAGTCTATATATGTGACTACTAATAAATTAATATAAAATGACCATAATAATCGCCTGAATTGACCTGAGTTCCAATTAAATTAGTGATTCAGTATATCCAGTGTACTTATTGGGTATTATACGAAAATACTGAAATTAGGGATATGAACTTCAAATAAATATTTTACAATCTATTTTACCAGCATATTTAACACTGATAAAACCATAAAAGATAAGAATATTTACTAGGCTATTAACAGAGAATATATACATATGTATATATTCTCTGCTATTAACCTGATAAAATTGAAAATGATTTCAAATATTTTATACTGTATACTACTACAGTATAACTTGTCTAAGTGGACCACAGCATACCGGTAGCGGCTGTTCATTTTTTTTTTTTAACAAAAATAAAGTCGTGCTCTCACACTTTTTAAAATCGAAATGGTGCCGTGCCGCAAGATCGTTTACCGGTGAGGCTGGTACCTTCCCAGTCGGCCACTGTCTAAGTGTCCACAAACCGCTGACTGACAAAGCGATACAAATAGTATCAATTAGTGCAACTTTTTTCCTCTAAACTCTAAGTGAACCAACTAAAATTGATCTTTTTTATATAAGGGTTCAACCCTTTGCTAAATTTGGACAACTTTTTGCGGGATCTTATACAAGTTTTAGTGTATTAGGAAATTGGCAATAGAAAATAAAAGAAGAAACAATAAAGGTAAAACCATAATCATTTAAAATATGATTAACGCCTCTGTAATTATTTTGATCGTCTCAAATATCTTGAGAGACACGGTATATTGTATATGATATTAAATAAATCAACCGTTATGCTGTACAAATTATCTAATTTATGTACTATACAGTTTACTCCAAAAAGCAATAGAAATACTTATACAAAACAGTTTATAAATATGAAAGCATTTAATGCATAGAAAAAGAATGATTTAATGCATAAATGCACTCGTAAATAAATTACAATATACGAGACTTTCGAGTTGTCAAAATTAAAGCAGTCAATGCATTGTTGATCAGCTGTTTTTCGAGCATTTAAAAACAAGAGACATTTAAAGTACTTACAGCAAGTAAAGCAACCGCTCATTTCTCACTCCGCTCCTAAAAAAATGTCGCCTTCTTTTAAATTTTAACTGAAAAATCATTTTAACTAAACACAATGTATATCATATAAATTATTTAACGTAGTTATTCTGCATTTTTAATTAAATGGTTACGTTTGCTTCATATTTAAATTGATTCTTCGAGAAAGTGTTTATTTTTATAAACATTATGGAAAATAAACGTGAATTATGTCAAACACCCGTCAAAATAGAAAAATCATCAGGAATTGTAGGAACATCAATCCTATCAACAACTAATAGAATAAATCATACGGCCACCGCATCGGTTATCAATTCAACTGGTAATTCAAGTGTATATCGTACACCAAATTCAATACGTCATCGCAACGGTACATTTAATTCATTTCCAATTGTTAACACACCAACACCACCATCAAGATTTCGAAAAATTATTAATCCATTTGAGATTGGTTTAGCTGATCGTTTGCATTTACCATTAATTGGAAGGTTTGTTTATTTTAATTATATTTACACTCGTTTACATCGATTTTTAATTTAAATAATATAATTTACAGTCCATCGTTATTTCATCGACCAGCCACACCACAACATTGTTCCACTCAATTGGAATTTGAATGGACTATTGATGAAGTATCATCTTTAAATCCAGCTAATGTTGAAGCTCATGAGACACAATTTAATTCAATTACAGATCCTGAAGTTGAGGCAAGAGCACAGGCTGCGATTAGTTCTTATTTTAAAGAGTATATTATAGGTTAGTAATTGTGTTGTCCTGGTATACTTGAGACATTTACAACATACATACTCTATATTTTTTTTTTGTTTTGTTTATAGTTCCTAGTCCAGTTGATTGCCCATTGAGAGGTAAAAAAATTATTTTAAATGATGATGATATTGAAATCAAAGATAAACCATTATCATTACGTTCTGTAAAGAAACGAAAACGTGATGGATATTGTCAGACTGAATTAACTCTACCACCGACTTTGCCAAAAGAAATTGAAGAAGCACTGAAACCATATTTCAACTATTTTAAAAATCAACAACAAACACCGTTAAAGGACTGTGATATAACAGAGGATATCCACAATAACACAACTATTGATCATGAAGCACGCGACGCTTCGTTACGAAGAAAATTATTTCAAACATCTATAAGTGAATTATCGAATACAGATAATGAACGTGAAATGTTACAATTGGATAGTCCAGTACTAAATTCACCGGAATTGGTAAGAATAATTTTATTCTTTGCGATTTAAATATTTATGACAAACTAAAATTAATTAAATAAATAAATATTTAGGATCTTCAAAATATTCGTTCAATGCGTTTTTTAACACCTCAAGGTAATAAAGTGAATGAGGAAAATGAATCACCTTTCAATACTTCTCTTAGTCCATTAAAAAGAGAATCTTTTGGAGCCATTTCGCCTATTTCAAAAGTGGCCGCTGCATCACCTTCGGAAGATCGTCAACATTTAAACCTAACAAGCCGACACAATGTATCTCATTTAAGTGCATCATCATTATACCGAAGTACACCTGATCGCTCAACAATCTTTCGATCATGTTCATCAAATTCTATAAATATGTCAATTGATGTATCGCTTCCAACTAATGTTGCCATTATTACATCAAACAGTAGTGGCTTTAAAAGAAAATCATTTCATTTAAGTGATGATCTTAATATGAATAGTGATAATGGAAATGGTGGATCATCGTCTTATTCGAATGAAACAGAAGATTGTTCATATGATGATATAATGCAATTAAGTCAAACATCTCATGGTTCACAAACACCAGTACGTAGTAAAAGTAAACATCGTCGTAAGTCAGTAAATCGAAAAAATTTATCACTTTCATTTTCATCATGCCAAAATGATGATATACAATATCCTACATCATTAGGTACTGACAATGAGGGAATCTCCGTAAAAATTGAATGTGTAGCTACTCATGATGTAAATTCATTAACCCGAAGTGATAGTGGATTTAATGAAATAGAAGATTCGAAGAAAATAATCAATAAAATGATTGGGCAAAGTTTAAATAATTTAGAAGAAAAAAAGCACCAATATTTTTCGTTTGACCAGAATGCTAGTAATATCGATGTTACAATGACTGATGATTTTGATAATAGTTTATAAGTTATAATATTCTTAAGTAGAGAACACACTAGCAAGTTTATTGTCGAAAATACATTTTTTTTTTATCATTCATTGGACTGATCTTCGCGAGTATAGTGGCAAGGCAATAGATATTACATAATAATATTGTTGATAAGTGGTCAATAAAGTTGCTAGTGTGTTCTCAGCTTTAGTTTCTACGTGCCATTTAAAAAAAAATACTCATAATTATTCATCATAAACGAAAAGACTACACAAATATTTTTTTTTTGTGCAATTATTAAACATTCAATTTAATAATAATAATTAGTAATTTTTAAATTACATATTCAAGTTTCTCCATTATTCTTTATGAAAATTAAAATTTTAATAAAAACTAATAAAACAAAATTTAAGAATTTTTTTGATAAGTACTTATTTCTTCTAATCATATAAAAAAAAAATAACTATATTCTTCAATTTTCTTTTATTTTTGTTTTAATTTTTCAATTTATTTTAATTTAATAGTAAGTAATTATCTATTATGATCCTTTTATTATAATAGAAATGTTATTATAAAATATTGTACAAATCGAAAAGTTTGTTTTATTGGCGGATTCAGGCGGAGGAGCTATAAACGTAATGACTATTATTTAATATTTACTAGCTCAGGTGAAAATCGAAAAATCATTTTTTTTACCTTTGGGCATGAACTTTGACCTTTTGAGGTTAATATCAGATTTGGTGACTCTACAACGTAGTATAAGTATTAAAGATATTCCATTCGTGCGTTGTAGGGCTTCATTAACTGTACATAAATGTTATTGCATTGGTGCTACTACACTCTATCTACCATTTCTAACATTCTACAATGAACTAAAAAAGGAATACCTTACCACTACTTGATTAGTTGAGGAGAGCGTGGCAATATAAATCAAATTTATATAATTATAGAATTATAATTAAAAAAAACATGCATTAGCATTAATTGAATTGAATTTAATTTTGTTTATTTACGGTTTGACTGCAGTTTTTTAAAAAAAATCCTTCTCATTCTACAACTTGAACTACTAATAACAAAAAAAATATATAAGTATAATATATTCGAGATGATAGCATCATTTATTTATTTATTAATAGTGTATTGTGATTATGATTACTATACATATATATATTTTGAATATAATAATTTAATGTTATACCATTAGTTAGTATATTTAGATGACTTAAAGACTTATTCTAGGACTACATTTAGTATTTAAAGTTACCATTTAATGCTAAATACTTATTTAAATTCAAAACTACATTAGCATTTAATGTACTTGATGAATTAAATATTTTGCGTTAAATGCTAATTTTAAGTACCTACTAAATGTAGTGGAGGTATTTATGCCGTCCCTTTAAAACTTAAACAGATATAATTAATCATTTTTCTTTATTTTATAAATTTTTCTTTAAATGCATAAATAACATTGTTGGAACATTATTTTGGTGATTAGTTAGCTATAGCGTAAAAAGAGAATTATGGCACCTGCACTTATTTAAAAACTTTTATTTCAGTTAAATTTAATTCAATTGAATCAAAACGAAATATGATCCTAGAATTTAACAATAATGAAAATTGAGATCTTATGTTTGCCATTTCAATTTATCACGATGGAATGAACAGAACTATGATACCATGTCATGTTGTTTTTAAAGTATTATTAAAAAAAAAAAGTAAATAAAACGGTTCGAGGTGCCCATAATTTTAGACATTCATTTTTGCACAACACATAAATATAATTAATGTAAGTAGATGAAGCTTATATAAAATTGGTAAAATATTTTTTAGTGACAAACTTTCTTTTTAATATTAATGAATGTACAAGTCTGTACAAGCAAGCATACAATAGAAATAATCTTTTTCTTTTTTTTTCTTTTAAGGTAATATAAAATTTGATTCTGATAATAATTACATTCATCTACTTAATAATAATTTGAATGTTTTGATAAAAAAAAAAACCAACAACAACATTCAAGTCTTGCGTTTATGGTCCATTTGTTGTTGTGGAATCCCTTCTTGTAGTTCCATGATATGTTCAACGGGTTCTGGACGACCATCCAAACCAATACGACATGGTTGTACAATACCTTGACGATTTAATTGATCCATTAAGTTAACCAATTTCATTGTTTCATATTCTTTTTGTTCATCGGACATCCCTTCAAATGGATTAGCACGTGGCGCTTCATAGCAACCTAGTACGGGATTAATATTATGTTGCACTTGTTTGTATTCTTCCGTATCACTATCTTCACTGTCCGATGAATAATCAGCACTATATCCACCCTGATGACCACCTAATAGACCACGATTTGCAAATAAACCAGCTGCGTTTCCATAGCCAGTGTACTTTATCATTCGACTAACTAAAAAAAAGAAGAAAATAAAAGAAAACACAATTAAAAAGTTTATTTGGTTATCGAATAGTTTTGTTACCATTTTCTTTGCATAGAACAAATAATAGCTCTGAAGTTAAGTCACGCACTTGCGTGGCTGGTGTTGTTAACAATTTACATAAATGATTGCGAAGATGTGTACCAACTTCGGGACGATTCTGAACATCACGTAGCGGCGGCAACACCTGTGACCGTATGTATCGTCGTTGCATTGAATTGCACCGAACACATTTTACCAAAGCGGTAAGAATCGGTGATAGTAGCTCTTGTTGAACTGATAATTTCTTTAAATAAATATTTTTTTTATTAATTTTTTCTATTAAGAAAACACGAATAAATTGAAATTACCTGAACATTTTCTAAGCGACATCTTAAAAAATTTAGTAAAACATCAATGGCTGAGACATCTGAATTTTCAAATACATTCGTACAGCTCGCACCTGATGCATTTAAATTGTTCTCATGATGCATTGGCACAACCAATTCCGAATAACAAGCAGTTGGCACATTTGTTAATAGATTAACAGTATTCGAACATAATTCAATTTGTTTTTCTTTAGTTGAAGCACAGCATAATAATAAATCATGTAGCACCACAGCTAAACGACGAAATTGAATTTCCTCTTCCTCCTCGGTGGCTATTGATGTTTCATTTCTAACCGTTATATTGAAAAGAACTTTCAAAATTTCACCCAGCAAATCAATCTGTCGGTCTGGCAATTGATTTCGATTAATTAAATCAAATTTCTCTTTAATTATCAAATCTAATGTTTCCACCAAATATGTTAAGCCATGATAATCATCACGAACTTTTGTTCGAACATTTGGATTTAGCGCTGTAATTAAAAATAATAACTTCATATCAAAGAATTGAAGATCATATTGAATGTTGTGATCTCTGTAAAAAAAAATTAAATGAATGAATATATGAAAAATATAATAAATGACAAATAAAATGATTACTTGTAGGTTCTTAGGCGCTTAACAATTCCTTCAATTGCTGCATTTTTTAAACACATCTCTTGACAATGAGTACTTTGAAATACTAAATTGCACAAGCATTTCAGTGCCTCAACGGATACATCTGTAGTGGTTAAAACATTATAATTTCCAATATTAGCAATATTTAATAAACAATCAAATTGCTCAGGAGTTATGGTTTGATTCAAATAGGTTTTGTCACGGCTCAGTATTCGAATGGAAGCCAAACAATCTGGATATATTTGAACAACATCTTCATTATGACCAGAGTAACGTAATATCTGAAATATTCCATTCCATATTGGTGTCCATTGGCCGTATTGATTGAATAGTGTAAAATCAAATGTATTTGAATGCTAAATATAACAGAATTAGAAAAATACGAACATAAGAAATAATGTGTTTTTTTTGCGACCGAAAACAGGAAATATTGAGCCTATCCAAAATGATGCTTTATTTAAAAATGCTACATATGAAAAGTGCTATCGCATATTTTTTTCATTTTGGATGCTCACAAATTCAGCGTTTTATGTATTATAAAATGTAACATAACATAGAATTTATTTTGGATACACTCATGGTTTTACCTGCAAAACAAAGCGACGTAATGTTTCTTTACATTTGGTCACATCACCTGATATAATAGCCTCGAAATCTTGTTTTTCCATTATATTTCACATATACTTTTACATTTAAATTAATTTTCACTTTTATTTAATAGAATTTTTTTAAATATAATTCTATTCGATTTTTTTCACATAAATCTTTTATGGCTTTTCTTTTGCGTGTATGTTGTAGTTATTTTTTTTAAAACTATTTTATTACTAGAGTTGTCAAACGCTAACTACGTATAAACGCCTTATAATTCTTCACAATATAGCGTTCAGAATCTCGTATATTCTATTTTGTTTAGGGCTTTTCCTTCAGTACTTTTGTTGCTCTGTTATCGTACTTGAGAGTTGCAATTGTTTTATAGTTGCGACCATGAAAGAAATATAACTATGGAGAAGAAGTGACTACGGTAATGTAACTTCCTTTGACATAACTTAAAAAAAATAATGCAAATTGACTTAACTCCCCATTTTATATTTGGATATATAATATTGATTTGGGAAGTTAATTCAGCATGCAAATATTTTTATGGAACTTAGATCTAAGGCTCTACCTATTTTGATTTAATAAAACTATTACAAATTTCTGGATAATGAATAATACGAACTCTAAACGAAGTCTGAGTGATATTATCAATTATTAAAAACGGGTTTCGTACAGTTTCTGGTGCACATTTTAATGAAAACTGATTTTTTCAACGGAACATGTGGCCGTGTATAACCCAAAAGACATAGAAATCTATTTTTTAAAGAAGAAAATTGAAGTTTTAAAGTGTCCTGCTATTAAGTCTAGAACTAAAGAACATCTAACACCAATGGGTAACAATAGCACAACGCGCTTATGTACTTTAAACACAATTTAGATTTGTTCTGGATTTGAAAACAACAATTCGAGAGACATGGTAAAAGAACTCATTTTCCGCTGTGCCCTACCTAGTCGGGAAACTATAAGAAGAGTTAAATAAATGCTGAATGTCAGAATGGTGGAATCGTAGAAAAGTCAATATATAAAGATTCCCTTTTAAAGACAATTTGTATTGTGAATCCATAATCGAAAACGCAATAAAATAAAGTAAATATAGTAAATGAATTAATGAAAGAAATGACAGCTAAAATATCTTGTATGGAAAAATAGATACCAAAATATGATTTTAGGTTTAAAAAATGAATTTTAAATGAACTGATTTATTAAATTATGTACTGTTTAATATTCAAATTTCAAAACATTTATTTTACATGGAAATAAGACAATAAAGACTATTAAAATTGGATGCAAATCCAATTTATTTATATGCACTACATGTAAGTGGTAAGAGTCCAGTCTCTACACGGCGACTAGTTTCAGTCACTCTAAAACATAGTACATATAAGTATTATCCTTATCCACCCATTAATTTCTGAGAAAAATAAAAAATAACAAAAAATTGACGTTTGACACTCTAAAACATAATATAAGTTTTATCCCGATTGATACATTAATTTCTGAGAAAAATGACATTTGACCTTTAACCTTTGTCCATGACCTTCGACCTATCGCTATGACCTTTGATTTCTTTTTAGTTGAGATCACATTCAGTTGCTCTACAACATAGTATAAGTTTTATCTCCATCCGTTCACTAGTTTTTGAGATTAGGGGAAGGACAGACAAAAAAAGAAAAAGAAAAAAAAATCAAATCTAGTATGCACTTTCATATGTTTCACATGTAGCGCATAAAAAAATGATCGAGCGGTATTTTCTGATATTGGTGGATAAATGATCAGTGCCGGATTATTAGGTTGGCCCTTTGGTTTTTATGAAAAATGGCTATTTGTATTAATGTGTATTTTATTAACTTCATTTTCTTGTGCATAATAAGTACAAGGTGCAAATATATTATTTTTGCAACAATAATTTTTTTGTTAGTTTTTTACTTGAAGATCTCAGTTTTTTAAT
>JAABKK020037378.1:5592-28965 GCA_011634745.2 Catotricha subobsoleta | reverse complement strand
TTTTCTTTTTAGTTTTTTCAAAAGGAACTACCAACTCGTGTCGAAAATGATCCAGATAGTTTATTTAACATAGCCTTTTCAATGAAAATCAATACAAAAAAAATGAAGAAAATGGAAAAAGAATATGCAGATTTGAGAAAAAAGGAACAAGAAGAAATGGGTGAATTACGAGTAAGCTTTTAATGTTGAATTATTTTATTTTAAATATGAAATTAAACTTGTTCCTTCCTTTGTTTCTATTTTCTTAACCAGCGCCTTCGAAATGAAAACCGTTTATTAAAGAAACAAAATGAACTGCTTGAAGCAGAAAGTACTGAATTAGCTCATCGTTTAGTTCGTGGTCAGGTATCACGAGCCGAGGAAGAAGAAACCGCATTTGCAATACAATCAGAGTTGCTAGCATTACGAAGATCTCATTTGGAGATTTCTCATCAATTAGAAAATGCAAATGAAGAAGTTAGAGGATTAAGTCTGCGATTGCAGGAAAATGTAAGTAACATTCATGTAACATCTTCTTTCTGTTTAATTTCAAACTAACAAATCAAATCATCATTTAAAATAATTCATGCAGCTACAAGATAACTCATTAGATACTGTAAGTCTTGCGTCTGCAAATGTTACTAACCAATTAAACTTCTAAGAGAATATTCAATTTAAATACGAATTTTTCTAATACAAATTTAACTTTTTTAGAATAATTCACGCCAAAATTCTATTGATGAACTTTGCATGAAAGAGGAAGCGTTGAAAGAGCGTGATGAAATGGTCAGTTGCTTGTTAGAAGAATTAGTTAAAGTTAGACAAGGCTTAGCGGAAGGTGAAGATACTATTCGTAGTCTTAAGGGAAAAATTGAGGAATTGGAAGAAGACAAGAAAACCTTACGAGAAACAACACCCGATAATTCAGTAGCACATTTGCAAGATGAATTAATTGCTAGTAAATTACGAGAAGCTGAAGCAAGTTTGTCATTAAAGGATCTTAAACAACGTGTTCAAGAATTGAGCACACAATGGCAACGACAATTGCAAGTAAGCGGAATTTTATTCAATAATTTTTTTATAGAAATAATATATTATAGTTTCTGACATTCGAATATTGGAAGTAAAATAATAAGCATGATCTATTCAGTAATTTTCTATTCATTTTTAAGGAACAAAAAAGTGAAAATTCACAAGCTGCCGATTCAACGCCAAAAAAACTTATGTTCTGGGACAATTCAAAATCAAATGAATTACAAAAGGTCGAAGAAGAATTAATGACCACTCGTATTAGAGAAATAGAGACTTTAACAGAATTAAAAGAATTACGACTGAAAGTAATGGAATTGGAAACTCAAGTTCAAGTATCGACAAATCAACTACGTCGTCAAGATGAAGAAGGCAAAAAAGTTCGTGAGGAACTGGAATCTGCGTTAACACGCGAAAAGGAAATGGCAAACAAAGCTAGAGAACAGCAACACAGGTTAATTTATTATTTTTGGAAAAATTCGAACATTTTATTAATTTTTGTAAATTTCACAGATATTCAGATTTAGAATCTCGTATGAAAGATGAATTAATGAATGTAAAGATTAAATTTACCGAACAAAGTCAAACAGTTGCCGAACTAAAACAAGAAATCTCGCGATTAGAAACAAAGGTTTTGAAATTATTCTTACTCTTTTCATCCTATTTCTTTTCTGTTTCTAAATTTTAAATTTATATCTAGAATTCGGAAATGTTAGCTGAAGGCGAATTACGTTCAAATTTGGATGAATCTGATAAAGTTAGAGACTTACAGGACAAAGTTGCTGATCTAAAAGCTGAGGTAGGCGTATTTCTAATAATAAATTTTAACAATTCGAAATAATTAAAAACTTTAACGCTTTTCTACACTAACACATTGTACATAAATTAAAATATCAAACGCTAAACATTATGCACAAACTAATTGTAAAATTTCTCAAGTATTTGCTGATAACATTACATTATAAGAAAATACTTACAATTCAAAGATATGAAACTATGTTTTAGTCAGAAAATAACGTTAAAACTAATCAATTTATTTAAAACGAACGATAATATTTAACTAACCGTAAGTTTTATAAAACTATAACAAATTTTTATAGTTTCCAACTCCAATTACTAGCCCAGAAACGGAACCATGGAAATGGATTGGCTAAGTTTAAGACTAACTAATTTAAAAAAAATATATGTATGCAAAGTAAACAAACCAAAAGCAGGTCATTAAATAATTCTGCATGACTATTTTTAATATACTAAATTCCTAATTTTACTCTAAAATTGTAAAATAGTGGTTGGATAATGTTCATTGTTAATGCTGCATGACCGAATTAGCATGTAATTCCTATTTAAATCAATTGAATGAATATATTAGTTATGAATTTAACAGATTTCGTGTATTCCTTGATTCAATTTTCTTTCTGTATTTTGCCATTATTTTATCTATTATTCTCTCTTATTTTTTCTCTGAGACACATAAAGAAAATTTCTTTAATTTAATAATAAGATTAGAGGTTATGTGCTTTCTTCCATTGATATCAAATTACACTTTTTTTTAATGAAATTTTCAAAATATCAGGGTAGTAATCATTTTCAAATTATTTCGACGGTAAACAATAGATTTTAAAGCGATCACTAACACTTTATCGGAATGCGTTTTAACGTACAAGGATCAATAAAATAACAAAAAATAAATTTAAAAGAAGACTATATACTTAACCTGAGAATAATAACATAACGTTACGCGTTGTTACCACTATAAGCCATCGACAAACAAATACGATACAAATAAAATAAACAAATAAAACAATCTTTGCGCATCGTATGTTTCATGCGTGTATATTGCTTACTCGCTGTTTCATTTACACACAACAATCCTCTATTAAAAATCGTTTCTGCATATCAATTTGTATTATTTTATTAGTTTATTTCGACTGTAAAATGTTGAATAAAGATTTGATTAATTTGTGTGTAATGTAAAAAATTACTTACCTAAATAAGATTTCAATAGAATTTAAATTATTATATTACTACAATTTTTAACGTTTTTAGCGCTATAGAAATTATTTATCAGAGTAAACTATACCGCCGTAATCTACCAGAGTAAATGAAACCACAGATTATTACTTATTGTTTACTTTAGTATCTTATACTCGTACAATGGAAATGAAATGTTACTCTGTATGTCATAAATTTTAAATTATTATTGTGATCCCGAAGCTTTTAATACATTAATTTCAAAGTGGTTTATTTAAAATTCAAATCACAAAATAGGGTTTCCTTAAATAACCTGTCAAATGTTAATTATCTTGACAACGCTAGAAAGTTAATTACTAATTAACTCGGTTTAAATATAGGGTACTGCCTCTGTTTAATTAATTCTCCAGTGTAATAGTAATAATTTATATAAAATTAAATAGCGAATGCATTTTGTTTTGTATCTTAAAATAAAAATAGTATTAGAAATCATCAATATTTTGCTATAAATCATCAATTACATTATACTGAACTAAAGCGCATGTTAATATTTTTATATGAATAATTACACAAATATTATTTTTTTGTTTTTAAGTAATTTATAAATATTTTATTTATTAATTGCTTTAGATTAATTTGCATCAGCAATAATATTTTTTTTTCATATTAAATGGTTTTCGTGATGATATATTTAAATAATAGCTACCTAATAAATAAAATTGAATATTAACATATTCATCAAACAAATAATCGTATATAATTTCAGTTGACAGCATTTAAAAGCCGCGGTGAATTTAATTTTAGAAAAACAAAAAGTGATTCAATTCAATCAATTGAATCGGATATCGACCTAACTGAAATGCAACTTCGTAAGGATTCGTCATCATCAAATTTATGAAGTTTTATTGCAATAAATTCTTTATTATTTTAATTATAATTTTTAAACGTAAGGGCAACAATAACAAAGCTAAGTATTAGATAAGATAAATAAAAAAAAAAAAAAAACATTTAGTGCTTTTGTAAATTTTTATAATTTAATATAAAATTATTGTTTTTTTTTTCTTTCTTTTGTTCAGAAAATATATTTATTTTATAGTAAATGTTAATAATTTAAGTTATTAATTAAGTAAAATTTTATATGTGAAAAAATGCACTGTTTATTAAGAAAAAAATCTAAATAGTATAAGCAAAAAGAAAAAAAATAAGTGAAAAAAATCCACTTGGTGTTTCGAAGTATTTTAAAAAAATATTCAATTAAATAAATTTATAGTAGAAATTGTAAGCAAACTTTGCATAATTAATATTTATGGTAAAAAAAAAAAAAAAAAAAATTAATAAAAATTTATGTTGCACAATTTAATCGCAAACGTAAAGAAAAAACTGTATGTATTAGAGTTTTAAATAATATAAAATATTTTAGAAATGTGCATCAAAAATTTAATTTTACTTATAATGATTTTAATGTTTTATCTCCTGCTGAAAACTTATGTATGTGAATTGTGAAGAAGTATAAAAATGATTCACTAGAGAATATATTAAATAAAGCGAATTTTATTAAATTCGCTTGGATTAATCGAAACATCACATAATTATCACGAATTGAATATGAATTATGATGCTTCCGGATCTACTTAAAAAAAAATAAAAAATTATGCTTACCCTACCGTATTATAAATAAGTTTGGTGTAAAGAATTTGTATTATATTTTACTCTACCGAGATCGTTAATTATTATTTAAAGAAAAACAGCAACAACCGAAAATCCAAACTTATATAAAATAAATGCACATAAATATTATTGCTAAGAAATTGTATTTCTACCTATAAAATGTACTTAAGCGACAGCCACATGCACACAATCAATAATTATAATAATAATAATTATTATTATTATTATTATTACTATTATTATTATATAATTATATAAATATATTTTTATTTTTTTTGCATATTTATATTTATGTGTGTGTTCGTGTGGTGAGTGTGTTCAAGTACCATAAAGCACATAAAAAGCCAAGAGCGTATTACCCATGCTTTAACAAAAATAGAATATAGCACGACCGTATATTAGCAAATATTTATCTTCATAAATTTTTATTGTGAAAAAAAGTTAATTAAAGTTTTGCTTAAATTCGCGTCTTCGTGTAGGTGCTAAGTATTTAACATAAAGACAGGAAAAACTGAACTTTTGTGTTTTCAAAATAAGCAAAACTTTACCGATTTTTATTTATTTATTTTTTTTTCATTTAAATTATTATTAATTTTTTTATTATTTCTTTGGTTTAAATGAAATCTATTATTATTTTGCAATATTATGTTTTTAAGTGTGTTTTAATTATAATTAAATAGAAATTATTTGATGGTAGTAATATATTAAGTGTTGTTAAAATCGTACATCAGACAGTTTTGACCAATTGTTGACTTTTGAAATTTTATTTTGAATATTATTTTCTTTTTTTTTTAATTAACACAAAAATGAATAAAAACCACTTCTTTCAAAAAGAAAATCAAAGTAATAAAATAGATACGGGTAGAAACTTTTGTTTAAAACAAATTGATAAATTCTACAGATTTTTAACTTCGATATAATAAAATATAAACATATCATAGTTTAAAAAACATTTCAAATGTTCATTGTCGAGTTTTTATTTTGTTTCTTTTTTTTTATTTCTGCAAATTCAATGTTTTCGTTAAGGCTCTATGAAAAATATGACTTTTAGAATTTAAACAAAGGAAATATTTTCTTTTTTAGATGTAAATCTGTATACATTTCAATTTGAACAAAATCAATTTACATTTTTAAACAAGATTACTATTCTTAAATTTATAGAACAAGCTTTTCTTTTTATTTTTCTATTTTTTTTTTATATTACATCAAATTATTTAAGAGTCATTCACAGATAATTTTATAGAGCGTTGCTTAAATAAAATAAAATGTTGTATAATTAAATGTTCTCAACATAAAAAAAAAAAAAAATAATAATAATAATTCTTAATAAAAGAAAAACCTGGTGCCAATATTTAAAAAAATCTTAATTAATAAATAAATGAATAAAGAAATGTGGAGGTGAATTCCATATAACTTTTCTCCATCATAAATCCTATATTTTATTATAATATTAACTATTTAACTACGCATTAATATTTAAAAAAATATAAAGCCAATGAGTAAATAAATAGAGATTAGAAATATATCGTTATATGAAATTTCAATGGAATATTATTATTATTATTTATTTTATGTTTATATATTTTTATTTTATTTTTTATTTTTTTTTTTGATATCTTATTGATAAGCCAATTAACTTAAAGTATGATAGAATATTTCGAAATTTTACTGAAAATTTTACTTTTGCGTAATCAATAAACAACAAAAATTTTAGAATTGAGATAATTTTGTAGACGTCATTGCGAACATAAATAATAATAATTATAGTAATAATAAAAATAATAATAATAATAATAATAATTAATAAAATTGTAGAAATTAATAAATAATAAATATTAAGTGTTTATAATTTGTAATTAACTAGTCGTCACCTCAGAACTTATTTACTTGAGCTTTAGCGACATTCGCGGCACTAACGAAAAGTACGTATTAATAAAAAAAAAACAAAAAAAACTTATTCTAACTATTTATATTTAAGAATTTTACCAAATGATTCAAATAATTCACTAATCACTAATGAAAAGAATGTAAACCCAACATTTTTTAATTAAGTTTAAGATAAATAATTTTCAATCTTATCTGGATTAACATTCTTACACTATTTCAATATACATATATAGATTAAAAAAAAAAAAAAACAGTTCTGAGGCGACGACATTGCAATATTTCTTATTTTATAAAATTACATGATGCAATATTTTATTGATATTATAAATAAATAATTCACTTAATTTGAAAGATGAAAAACAAGAATAAAAAAGAAAAGAGAGACTATCGAAATAAATCACTATTTTAACCAGAGAAATATAATTTAATTTATATTTTCCTACATTCCATTTCTGATGTTTTTCTTTTTTCATTTATGATTTTATGATTCTTGTTTTGAATAACATATAATTTGTATTATCCTCGTTTGCATGTTACGTCCGAAGACTTATGATGGTGGCGGTGGGTATTATGACTGTCAAATAAAAATGAAATTAATTGAATACTCGCTCGAATAAATATGTTAATAAAAAAAAATAAAATAAAATCTTAGGTATGCTCAGGGCTCAGGGTCTCAACTCGTATTACAAATTGAATCAAACGCACGATTTCAAATTTAATATCGTTATAATTTCTTAATTACTTAATTTATTATTTGTTCAAATTAAACGCATTCTTAACAAGAAACGAGCGGCATACCATCCAGAGTTATGTATTGAAATAACAGGTTCTTTAGAAATAAAATAAAGTATTTTGCTTTTTTAATTTTAAATTATTATTGTGATAGAAAATAAATTATTTAATAAAATTTATGAAAACTTAAAAAAAAATAAAAATTAATATAATAAATAAATTATAAATTAAGTCGTTTACAGTATTGTGTAATTATTTTATATTAAAATTAAATAAATGTAATAATCAAAAAAACCCAATGTTCTTTTTTAACTTACGTATTTATTTCTAAGTTAAGTATTTTTTTTTCTCTCAATTCGTTTTTATAATTTTGTCCATAATGGCAATATATAAGTTGTTGATTTTTGAATATAAACAAATAAAACCATTGCAACATTATATAACTGAACATGACCCCTAATTGTACTAAAAACTATATCACTAACTTTCGAAAAACCTGAAGAAAACATTTTTTTTTTACCTGATGCCCTTTGAGTTTTATTTTAGATCAATATCTGGTTCGGTTACTCCTCAATCTAAGATTGTTTACCCAAAGTGATGATTTATAGTATAAATAGGCTGTACACATCTAAAAGTAATTTGGTGGAGTATCCCATTCGTAACTACGGGTTGAATATAGAATATACCATTTTTCATATGGTAAATCAGTGCATATACACATTTTATGTTGCTTATAAATATCGCAGTATGATGATAGTTCGTTCATAATATTTAAGATATTGATAAATATCATAATATTATGAATAGATTCTTAGATATGCGGATAAGAGCATAAAACGCAATAAATATATATATATATAAATATATAATTAAAGATACGTTTAAAATGCAAATAATTCGAAATTATGAACCAAATAATATTTTTATAATAAAATAAAAACTATTTATGACTATATTATTTCACAGGAAATTAATTTAAAAAAAATTCAAATGAATTTTAGCAAAAATAATAATTTTAATTTAAATACGTTTTAATGAAAACAATGATATAAATATTTACTATATTGGTTCAAATAAAAATTAAAGTGGAAATCCGATATATATAAAATGCATTTATAAAAAGACAATCTATACTACGGTCCATTTAAAAATTTCATGTCTAAGAAATCTCGGCCCTTGTTCTTGTAAATATTTCGATAAAAACAATAAAACACAACTCATGCATATTGTAACATATATGAGTGGACAATGTATGCATTGCAGACCTCTGTATATATACGAGCAAATTTATATTAATTGTTGAATAGTTTCTTAATAAAATAAATGAGGAAAATCGAAAATGTTCCTGTGTTGCAGCCATTAAGTATTTTTATTGACGAAAACCAAAATTATGAACTAAATCATAATCTGTATGTTTGTTTGATCAAAGAAAAATAGTTTCAGATACTAATGATAGAAATCTAATACAGTTATCATATATAGCTAGGTTACAAAAATTGGGTTTACTATATGGAAAACAAGATACATATATTTGCATCATGAAATGTAAATATAAAGTACGGTATTATAATATATTACATAAGGTACGATATCGCACAGCTCACCGCATTCGTAGCTCATATTTTACTATATTTTATTTTCATATACCTATATACATATATGTACAAGTACATACCTGGTTGGTATAAAGCTCTACTATACAGGTACTCAGTACAGTGTGTACGTACATGTACTATAGGTACTTCTACATTATACCCGTTATATGGCAACACTTTTCAATCTATTATTATATTTTCGAATCTTTTGTTTGAAGATTTACGAATAAAAATACTACAATAATGTTACCTTTTTGTGTAACTTGTCACTGTCATATACAGTTTTTTACATTGTAATTATTTTGAAGTCGAGTAAAGAATTTTTATTATTGTGTTCATATAAAAAAAAAAACGGACTAATTTCTCTCGCTAACAATACTTACCTAAGAGTACTTTTAGGTATTTGATTACCTATTAAAGCAAATATCTACTTACTGCATTAAATAATACTGAAACTACAAGGAATGGATTCGTCAATTGATTGGCAAACATCTTGCAAGCAAATAAAGGATCGTGGGGAATATCTATTGAAATCTGGAAAATGGGCGGATTGTCATTTTTTAGTTGGATCTGAAACTAATCAGCAGCTATTATCTGGTCACAAATTAATTCTGGCGATGGCATCACCGGTTTTTGATGCTATGTTTAATGGAACATTGCCTGAAAAAAATGATCCAATACAAATTTTAGATGTTCAGCCTGAAGCGTTTATTGCATTAATGGAGTAAGAATTTGATTACACGTACTTTAACTCCATATAATAGTTTTATTATTAGTTTTAAATTCAATATACATGTATATTAACAATTATTTGATTTTATTTTAATAGGTATATCTACACAGACGAAATAAACATTAATTCTATGGATAAAGCTTGTGAACTTTGCTATGTTGCCAAAAAGTATATGTTACCAGTTGTAGTTCAAAAGTGCACAGATTATCTATGGTCTGACTTAAGTGCTAAAAATGTTTGTCGTGCATTTGAATTTGCAAAATTATTTGAAGAACCTGATTTGGCAGAACGGTGCTTACAGGTACTGTAATAAACAAAACATACAGAAATGACAATATTTATGTTGAATTCGAATTTAGTACTTGACCAACTTATATATATATATATATATATATATAAATATAGAAAACAGTATAATAGAATGAATAACTTATTCACTTGGTACAAACTTGTACTATTATCATAGTAGAAAAAGGAGTTTCTTTTCTTTTATTAATATATTCATTGTAATAATAAGCTTAATGACATTTCAATTGTGCTCTCGTGGGTTAATACTAATATGCTCTCACCTTAATCAAAGCCAAGGCTGTTAATTGTTATTCTTTTTTAGTTGGAGTTTATCAATAGTAACCAAAAAATGCGTTAGAGTTAGTCGTTAGCTTTCATATAAAAATACTCACAGTTAGAGTTAGCGAAGAAACGAACTAAAGCCACATCAACCTTGTTTCAATTAAAGTCATTTGAATGGGTAAAACCTTGCAGAAGATTTTTGTTCTATTCCAACGATGTTTCATAAAGTAAGCGGCGTATTGTCAACCCAAAAAAAACACGATTTAAATGATATTATTCAGATTATACTGCATCGCAAATACGAACAATACACACAGTTCGTCTCCGAATAAATTCGAATTAGTTTGAGAATTAGCAACCAGTTATGATTTTTGTACAGTTTTGCTTTTATACTACGAAATTTTTTATTTAGATAATTTGCACTAAAACGGATGATGTGCTGGAACATCAAAGTTTTGAGGATGCCGAACTATCTACCGTGATGACTATACTGGATCAAGAATTCTTGCATATTGAATCTGAGTTAAATTTATTTTTAGCATTGGTTCGTTATGCAGAAAAACATGATCATGGAAAATTGATCTGTAAGCTTATTTTTAAATAAAATTAACTTAATTTTAAATACATATTTCTCTAAATCTTACGAAAATATAGCCAGAGAAGAGGCGGCAGAAATAGACATCGATGCAGGTGAGGGCACATCAAATCAACGAAATAATCGAACACTACGCAACGAGAATCAATCTCCAACATTTCGTGATGCTGTTAAAAAAATTAGATTCTTAACATTAAATCCAAAACAATTTGCAGAAAATGTTCCACAAACTAATCTATTGAGTACAACTGAAGCATTTGCAATTCTAATGAATATATCAAGTTCTGATATTCATCCCATGCCCGATGGATTTTCCACAATAACAAAATGTCGTTCGGCTAATCAAACGAATAATGCTCATGGCCATAGTAATAATTTTGCTGTTACTACTGGTTTTTACAATGATAATAATGCAGATAGTAGTAATGCATATATGTCCGGTGGTCAAGGGCATCTCAACAGTAATTATAATCCAGGAAATTTTCATGTTCGCTCCCGTTCTGGTCGCCCTAATCGATATCGTGAACATCAAGCTCAATCTAGTAGAGATGTTATGATGGAAGTAACCGAAACAAGACGATTTTATTGCGTTCGTACTATTCGAGAGCAAATCGATTATTTTAACACAAGCGTTTCGGATTGTGCATTAACATTTACAGTTGATAGAAATATTTCAATAACTGGTATACAAGTTTCAACACAAGTACTCGGCGAACAGAGTATGCAATCTGGTAATTTGCCAGAACGCTATTCGGAATTGTTATATGCCCATCTTCTAGATTCATATGGGACGCGTTTAACATATACACATTGCACATCAAATGTACGTTTTGATTCATTACTGGAAATATCATTTGATCATCCCGTTCAAATATCACGAGATCGTTTTTATAAAATTGGTGTGGCATTTAATAAAGTCGGCTGGTATCCAATGTGCACATGTGTTCCAACAATAACATGCGAAGGTGTTTGTTTTGACTTTAGAATTGATGGACCCAATGGTGAATCGGTACGTGATGGTCTTATACGTTCAATTGTATTCACATATTCACCGAGAGGAGAACGAGATGGCATGTATTCTTCCTAAAATATTACCCATGCAGTTTGATTGACATCATTTCACTGCTTAACTTTATTTCAAAAGTTAAATTTTTTATGTTGGTTACAATGATCTAGTCTATTAATTTATCTTTATTCTGGATTATAAAACAGAGATATTGAACGTTCAGAGAAATCTCTTAGGATAAATTGAAATTCACGCTGTGCGATAGCAGTTCATTGGTATTTATTGTCCTAAATTGTATCTCTTTCTTTAGCAATCAATCTATTTTATTTAATTTATTTTGCAGACATATTATTCGTTTTTGTTTTGCCTATTTTTGTATTTATAAAACACTCTTAATTGTAACAGAGAACATTATTGATTATATAATAAATAGTAATAACAAAAAAGTTTCATTATAAATAGTATTATTGTTTGAAATTATATATACAAATACATACATATAAAAATCGAAAAAAAATTCTTGTTGGAAATTGAAATTATTTGCTTTTTAAAAATGAATAAAAACTATTTTTCAATGAAAAATAATATATTTTTTAACTAAGATAATTAAAACTTATAAAGAGATAACAAATACTATAATATTTCTAATAATTTAGCAAATAATGTGCTTTGTCTTTACTCTTTTTAGAGTTTTTTATGCGTTTTGATTCTAACTATTACGCGTTTTGCCACATCTTTAGAATGCCTATGGTTCTGTCCTTTAATAGTATATGACAAAGAATTATAGGAATTAAATGTTTACTAAAAATATAAATACACTTATGTAATTAATGCATTTTAGAAAATACATAATAGAATTTTTGGTTTCAAACATTTCTATGCTTTCTCTCTCTCAATTTTAAGTTCAGGTATTTTTTTTTTTAAATTGTTTGATCTAATCTCATGTAAAATTAATTTGTAAGCTTGAACTAAAGACTCTTAAAATGTAAAGCACTACCGGTCGAATTTCGGAACGGGTAAAGTAAACATAAAAGAATACACTCGATAATAAGAAAATAAACAATTAAATATCTGATTTTAACTTACAATTATTATCAATCTTTATTTTCATTTTGTAAATTACACTACTACAAACGAAATAGCATTTAAAGATTTTATATTCTAGCCATTAATTAATTTAACTGGGTACATGTCCAGCCTTTTGTGCCATTGCCATGGCATTTTCATTAGCAATCATTTGAAATTCTTGGAAGCGTTGCGATATCCTTTGATTCATTTTTAAGTATTTTTCCATACAATTAAGGGCACAGCGATCCTACATATAGAAATTATTATATGATTAATAAATCAAAAATATTATCTGTCACTTTTCAATTCAAATTTACCTCTGTTGTCTTTATGGTCCTAGATGTAAAATCAGTAACACAATCATTAAAACACATTTCAGATAATTTATTATACGATTGTAAGAAATCCGAAAACTGAAAATACAAAAGATATTTACAAATATTAACGAGATGTAAGTAAAGTACACATGTAATTTATATCGCATGATAAAGACCGTATCCTTTATTATGATTAGAGGTTATATGTCGTCAATTTATTGATTATGAATGAAATATTTTTATAATTTATAAATGTTATCAATAAATAAAAAAAAACAACATACCGTTTTTAATTGGTCTTTATCCAATGATTCAATTGGTACACCAGCTGTAGACATTTTATAATATATATAAATTAATTATTTAGACAAATTGAACATTAATTCGATAGATAAATAGCTGATATATGTAAGCTGTCAATTCATGAGGAAACATGAGAAACAGTGTTGGCATACTTTTAAACTTAAATTGTAAGTAGGTTACTTCATGCATAGGCGCTTTTGTTTTCTGCGGGGGGTAAGATTTCAAGAAAAAAAAAATTGCAAAAAATTCGTAAGAGCATTAAAAAAAAGTCTTTACTTCCAACAAATCGTGAGCTAAAAACAAAAGTTCTTTACTTGCACTCGTCAGAATAAAAATCTAGACCCCCACCCGTGCGCACGTCTGACTTCGTATTACTACCCTTACATGATTATACCTATAATCCTTCATCCAAATTAACATTTTTAGAAAATAATAACATTATTTTCAATTATCAATTATTGATATTAAAAATTACACATACATACAAGAAATCTTCGAAAAAAAAAAAAAATTAAATTAGAAAGTAGTAGGTATTCGATCAATAATGGTTGTAAGTTGTAAGTTGTAACCATTTGATTACTAGTAAAGATAGAATTTCAGCATCTTTATTTTTCATTTAAAGTTCTTTTGCTTATTAAATTAAATAATAGATATAGCCTTCACTTATTTATATTTGATAAAAACGATAAAAAAATAAATAATATGTGCTTAATCTCGACCTTATCCATAATACTGAATTTAATTACATTTTGAAATGTGTAATCTGTTTGATTATGGACAAAATTTTCAAAAATATAATTCGTAAACTCGTTCGTAACTCAATATAATTAATTACTTTTCTATGATTAAATTAGAAAATAAATACATAATAATAAAATAATTCAATTACCTATTTTCTGTAGTTCTTCAATATCTATGCCTACTGCATACTTGTAGTTCAATACAATTTAATCTTAAATTTCCTGTGTTCAATAAGTCTATATAAAAAAAAATTGAAGCTTCTGTAAATAAATATAATAAATTTATGATAAGAGCATTGCTCTAAAGGTCTGAATTAAACATAATAAAATGAATAGTTTTATTTTAAATAGATAATTTCAGCTAAAGCGCCAAAATTAATACTTTCAGTTAAGGGTAAGAGGGCGTCGAAATCGATATTTTCAAGTCTGAATTAATCAAAATCAAAGGATTAGTTTTATTTTAAATTGATATTTTCCGCTAAAGGTCAGGGCGTCAAATTTAAAATGTTGAGCTAAAGGATAGGGGCGCGAAAATTGTAATTATGCCTAGAGCGCACAATGGTCTAGCGTCGGCTCTGCTTATTTATAATAAGGTGAAGTGTTAGGCTTCATGTAAAAGAAGAAAAAAAACTTCATAGAAAAAATGCTACGATGGGGAAGGGGGGTCTAAAACAGACCAAAATAGCGTTACGTATAATATATGAACAGCGCCTTATAGCCATTAGATTCAAGAAGAGGTTATTGATAAATTATACTTATAGATTTTTATAATGAAAAACAGTTATAATTCTATTTTCGGTTTTTCAAATATATAAGGTAATTGGTTTCTTCTTTATTTGTATTTAAATTAATAATATTAAATGTTAATAATATTTTTATGTACAAAGAATAGTTGTTTTTTTTTTTTATACAAAGTTTGTGAATTCAATCAATATAACATACTTTAAATAACTATTTGAATAACATTAAATTGTACATTATTTTCATTTTGTTGCTTATGAATATATATATATATATTTTTTTTTTAAATTTAAATATTGAATTAAATCAGTTTAGTTTAATTATTGCAAAAATGAAAAACATCATAAATTTTAACATTTTGGTCAAAAGTTTCTTAAATACTAGTTGTTGTTTTTTTTTTTTATTTTTAACAAAATGGAAATATGAAATTAAATTTAAAAATATATGTAGACAATAATGTTAATTATTCAAATACAAATAATAATGAAATATGTGAATGAATGAAATAAATTAAAAACCGATAAATGAAGAAGCATTAAATAAATCGAAAAGTGGGAAAAGAGAATAGTTTTTAAGTCATAGAATCATAATATTTATACATAAATCACGTAAATTTTCATTTCCTAATATATTTTTAATTTTTTTTTTTTTTTTGTTAATTATTCAATTAATAAATTATTCGATCTTAACATTAACTTGAAATCAAACAAAAAATTACTTAATAATTATCTACCTGAAAAATAAATTTTATTAAACATATTATTGCTGGCGCTGCTCATTTTGGATGAATTGTCATCATCAACTCTTGTAGTTTTTGTTGTTGTTGATGATGATGTTGATGTTGATGTTGCTGTCGATGTGTGTTGCTGTTCAGGCTGTTCTTGTGGTTGGTCCTCATTGGAATGTAAATCACTTTGTTGTAAATATTTAATTATATTTTTGGTTTCTTTAATGTGGGCTACTTGTGTTGCTTCCGACTAAATTAAATTTAAATTAGAAACACGATAACATAAATAATTATAAATGAAAATCTAAGTATGGGATAAGATAAAGACATATTGCACAGCTTTAGAGTTGGAAAAATTACAGTTAAAATATAATTTCTAATTAAAATTACATCGTATAAAATGTAATTATTTAATTACAATCATTTCAATTACATCTTAAAATTATTAAAGTGAAAAAAAAGAAGAAAAATTCTTGTTTTAGACTTTAAAAAAAGGGCAAAATAACAGAAAATTGTTCATTCAATTATACATAAAATTAAAGCAAAGAATAGATTAGCATTAAAGTTATATAGCTAAGTACCAAATTGCTAATTATAATTTCTTTTATTTTTTTTTATTAAAATTACTTTAATTCAATTTCCGAGCAATACGTCTGAAATATTTCAATTAATTTAACTTACGCTAGCCGTTAAATTCATAAAATTGTAATATTTTTCTAAAATTTGCACCATTTCGCTAAAACTACTGTTACGCAGAAATTTTCTAATATTCATTTCGTGTTGTTTACTGTCCATCACTAAATGACCCACCAACAGACAAACGTAACTTGCAAGCATTGTGTGTTCCATATGATTACCCGCTTTTTGCAAAACTATTTTTTTTTTTTTTTTTAAATAAATATAAAACATGTTGTTATGAGTTTTCGTAATAATAATAATTAAGAGAAATTTCATATGTAAACTTACGTGTTGACACTGTCTCTTCAATTTGTTCATGGGATTTAAGCTTCTTTTCTGATTTGTTTGGATTGTCAAGCATGTCATTCGTTTTCTGTTCAACAAACCTACAAAAGAAATAAAAATTATGTAAAAATTATTATGATATAATGAAATTGCAAAAAAATTACTAATAATTTTTTTTTTATATAAATGAATAAATACCTCGCTAATTCCTCATATTTATAAAAATATTCAATCAAAGCTTTAATTGCTGGTACCTTCACAAATTGATTACCAAAATCCGATGGGGCACTTGCTTCCATTATAATGACACGATTTGGTAATGTGTACATCGTTAGATTTATAAGTAGCAATAGAACCTGAATAATGAAAAAAAAATCATAAGAATAAAAAATATATCAAGAATATATATTATAAGGTTATGGTACTGCTCCACTGAAGAGGTTAAAGCATGAATCTTAAATTGAATCATATTCAAATAATATTTAATAAGCGTTGAAGACTGTTCCGAATTTCGAGCTTGGCTCGTGGACTCGCTAAAATATCATTTTTGTTTTTGCTTTTCGTATATTATTTTCTGTGTTTTTTGTTCATACATTTTTTCTCAGGATTTTGTGGTCGGACATAGGTCATTGACGTAGCAATAGACTCAGAGGAAGAGGACAACACTCGTGAGAATATATTTGGTGTGATCTCTTCTTCTTGAGAAAATTCGGAATGAATTAAATAAAAAATCATGATCTTCCACCACAGATGTGGATCCCACGAGCCAAAAACGAAATATTTCCAAAACATGCTTATTTTCACAAAAACAAAATTCTGCGTCTTTTGACCACGAATATCCGCCAATTAAATTCTAAGAAAACCTAAGTGGACGAAATTTCTCAAAAAATGCAGTATAATAACGATTGAAACCTTCATACGATTAATGCCAACACTCGTTGAAAAGCACCTCTAATGAAAGTGGGAAACTTTAAAATTTATAATATAAATGTGAAAATATGATTCAGTTTAAGTTTTATACATCCTCGCGTGTAGTAGTAATTTTAGGTTCAACAATGAAATGCTTACCAATAAACTCAATTCAAATATACATTTTTCGGGCACATAATGTTGTGCTTGAAATAATAAATGCAAGCTTGTATCAAATATAATTGGTTTTTTACCAAATATAACGCTTCCCATTGCTTTATTATTAAATGTATGTGTTAAATTAATTAAAACTTTCAATGTAGGCACTAGTGCTTCACGCAGAACAACTCCCGGATTTCCAATTGGTGTATTTTCGGTCGTTGGATACAATGCTATTTCGCTGTCACACAATTTATAAAATTTCACTAATGTTTCAACCGCATGACCATCTTTATAACATAAAATATATTTTTGATTGTCTTCATTACGTTCGGACACATTTTCCAAAACACGTAAACAACGTTCAATTTTTCTTAATTTTTCTAATAACACGTCCGTCCAATCAACAACATAATCAGATATTTGCTTACAACATTCGCATATCGTATTAATAATATGTTCAAGGCCACCAAGTGCACGTAATTCATCCTTAAACCATTCGCCGGCACGTTTCGATGTTAGCGTCAATAATGTTTCCATTGCCAATGTACTAACAGAAATATTATCCAAATTCAAATGAACTGCTTTACCCTGACTTTTTATTTCCCGACAAATTTCAATAACTTTTTGTTCATTGCGTTGTAGTTGTTCATCGGTTAAACCTGAATCATCACAATTATTCTTATGACTGATGTCTGTATCCAATAAATTTAACATTAGTTCTAATGAATGCTTGTCTAAATCCATATTCAAATTATCTTGAATCAATACAAACATTATGGTTGCTGTACACAGTCCTAAACTTTGATTTTTGGTGGCATCATGTAAAGCACTAAAAAACTTTGTGGCGGTTCCGTGCGCACGAACATGCATACGAAATGCTGGTGTCATACATTTTGAAGCCAACTGAATTGCAGCTAAGCTACGTGTTCCAATTGGATTTTGAGCCTTTAGCGATTCTAAAATATATTCAACATCATCATCCATTTCTTGAAATTCACCGATTTCTTGCATTTGGTGAGCTTTCTTCACATTCCGGATAACGGTGTAGAAATTCTTTTCTTTTGTATATGAATTTGGATTGTTTGTTGTCGAATCATCATCAGGTACGGTCGAACGTTGTTGTCTCGATAGTTTTGTTAAGCCACTAATACCCACCACCCCACCATCTACGCTAACACTATTTGGTTCAATAACACTATCATCAAATTCATTTAAATATGGGTCAATTTCCATTGGCTTGCTGTGTGTTTCTGTAGCTGGAACTTTTTCTTCATTCTCATCATCATCCCATGTGTGTTTGTAAACATGACGTTTTGGTTTTTTATTCTCTCCTGCATTGAAAAGACGTCACAATAAGATATAAGTAAGGAAATATTAGGACTGTTTTTTTTATAAAACTTTACCTGAATCAATGTCAATAGCTCGACTCTTAAAAATGCTGCCTTTCTTTTTTGATATAACTAATTTGACTCCAGGTTTATCTTCATCAGTTTTTAAAGATGAGTCTTCATCTGTTATTGGTATTTCCATAGTTGGATCGACACTACTTAGGGTATTCTCTTCACCACTACCATTTGAATTGAATAAATTTAACTGATTTGAGCGTTTGGCCCTGGTTTTGGGAAGTTTTTCTTCTGTATAGATATCTAGACCAGTAAACGGTAAATCAATAGTAATATTTTTGTTTTCAACTGTTGTTGGCAGTAGCAATGTCTCAGTTTCATTTTGAACAGCAATTTTGTTATCGTCTGCTGATTCAGATATTATATTTGGTGCTGTTGGTAGTTTACGTTTTCGGCCATAGCTTCGTGTTACTGTTGGTATTATCATTTCTTGCTCTTTTTCCTGAAATTTTGTTTAAAAAACATCATGTACCAAAAATAAAAATATTTCGTAATAATTTACAAAGTAAAGAAGTAAGTATATCACACCTGCATCATATTTCCGTTGCTATTATTTCGGGTCTGCCGTCCTTCTTTCGTTATTTTTGTATTCTTTCCTTTAACTGTTAATTTGATCGGTTCGGGTGGCGATGATGGTGACTTAATTGCTCGACGACCAGCTGTACGTATTCTAGCTTCTGGTATATCAACTGGAGATTTTGTGAGCACTTCTATATTTTTACGTCTTTTGTTGGCCAGAGGTAATGTTTCTGGTAATTCAGATAAATTTGACGTAACTTTTTCTGCTGCTTTTGCGCGTTTCTTGGAAAGTATGGGTGACGTTTTTCTAGATTTTGGTGACACAACTACAGTTGGCGGCACTATTTCTTCCTGAATTTTCTTATTTGTGCGTTTTTTTGGAATTGTGATTATTTCTTCTGGAGGTAAAGCAATCGGTTGGGTTATTACTTTCCTGCTTGCACGTTTTTTTGTAATTATAGGTAATTCCTCTGGTGCAATAATAAGCGGCGTTTGCAATTGTTCAGATACTAAGTTTGTGTTAGCAATATTTTCTTGCCCTAATTCAACATCACTTTCCAGCAAAGCTGCAAGCCGAACATCAGTTTCCGATGGTGGTACGACCAACGAACTATCTTGACTCGTATCTTGATCTGTTGTTGTATCACTTGATCCTCGTCTTTGAATTACACAACTATTAAGTGAAACAGGCGCTGCTGGATCTGCATATATAACACTACCTAAAACGGAGCTTTGGAAATCAAGATCTTTTTCATCAGGGGTTGCAGAAAGTGTTTGAATTAATTCAGCATTTGCGCTTTCTGTTTGTGATAAATTACTTTTTATGCTATTTTGTATTTGACTTTCATGTTCTTCATCTATTAATTGTTGCTGTCGCCTAGTGGCTCTGGTTGTTCTAGTCTTAATTGTGATATCGTTATTATTCTTAATAGAAGCCGCATTCGTTAATTTTGCTTTAACTTTAATTTTAACAACATTTGGCTTTTTAATAGGTTTTTCAATCAATTTCTTTGTTTTAACTTTTGATTTCGCTGTAAGCTTTGGAACAGCTAGCACAGGTATTACCTCATGTGGCTTTACACTTATATTTTCGATTTGATTCGGTTGATTGCTTTGTTCATCAGATAATACAGCAGCTGCTGCTGCATATGTTGAGGGTTCTATTTGAAACGGTGGTTTTGGTGACAAATATGGCGGTGAATTATTTATTCCTTCGCTATCCGTACTAATTAGACGTGATGTACCCTTAAAATAAGTAAAATAAATCATTATTAGTAAGTACGTAGTTCATGAAACTGATTTGGGATAACAGAAATCTTATATAGATGCATAAAAATGTCTTCACACGCAATGTTCTCTTTCGTTCTAACTCATGTTTTTGAATCGATATAAAATTTCTGATGTAATTTAATTATTATTACATTATTATTATAAAATTAATTTGTTTTTAGAACACACATAGTTTCAAATGAACTCGTAACATCATGTAAGACAACTTCAATATAACGCACTATATAATATTTGCACAAATAAATTAGAATATTTTTAAAAAACAGCAAAAACAGTTTTTTTTTTTTTTTACAGAAAAAAAATTAATATATTAATTTTTGATAAGATGCTAACCAAGGACACGCTTTCATTAATAAATTATGGAATTTATATTTCTACTCAAACTTATGACTTTTCTATAAGATAAAGTCCAATTAATCATAAAAATCAACAGAAAATAACAGTCTTGTGATTATTTTGTAAAAAATTATGTTTAAAAAATGAAATGAAACTAAAACTAAAACAGAATAACACAAAACAGCGATTCTTTTGCCACCAAAAAAAAAAAAAAAAGCTGTGTTGACATTTATTTTTAACTCAACACACACATATTAAAATACGTACTTACGTATTATAATATATAATCATATAGAGTGAAGTTGGTTGGCGTCTTTCGCTTTCCGTTATTAAGAAATATAGGTCATGTGTTATATCATTTATTCAGAGGTGTATTCAGAGATTATTCTTGCTTTATACACTGTATATTTTATTATCAATTTATATAAATAATTTAAAACGAAATAAAATAACTGAAAATCAAAGACAATTTTAACACAACTAGGATCTACAAAATAGACTTTTAGAAGTACTTAATTATAGATTTTAACATTCAGCGATTTTGGAATATAACTCAAGAATGTGTGTGCTTTGAAGAATAATTATTTCTCATGATTTTATGATTTAATAGCAATATATATATATATATACAAACTTTTAAAAGGAATATTCAATTTTACTTCATTAATCGCATGCTTTTAGGTAGTGGTACATTTAACAACTAAAGATATTCAGTTGCAAGGAATATCACCATTAGGGGCCGTCATAAAACTTTAAAGTTTTTTTATTTTATTTAACAAGCCATACATAAAATTAAAGCCCATAGCTAGTAGTGTGATATTATACATTGGCCCAGGGCCGCGATTCTTGAATTCGTTCAATAATTATTGAATGCTATATTATTCAAATATGTCAAATATTGAACGATATTGCATTTTCTCGATTCTCGAATTAAGTGCGCTAAAATTATGCAATGGAAATCAGAAAGAGTGGTATTTACCAGTCTAAATATGATATCGCATGCTATAAATGATAATTTTGTCTATATATTTCTGTTGTTATTCAACGTTTCGCTAAATTCATTGCGTTTTTAATAAACAATGGAAGTATAAATATTAAAATATGTAATAAGTATAATAAAATAGAAATCTTGAAACAATTTTTCCGCAAAATAGTCTTTTTTAATAAATAAAAATGTTTTCTTAAAAAAATATTTTTATTTTTATAAAATCAAAATTTTTCATCAAATATTTTTATCTAAATGGACATAACCTTAAGAATATATTGAAATTATTATGTTTGTGGTAATTTTTTATTGTAAATAATCTTTGTTTTTGGCAGTCAATAATTTTATCCACAGCATCTAAAATATATTTCACCACAACAATATTTTAGAATGCACTGGAAAATCACATTATATCATACTACTCTATATTTGAAAAATAGCATACGTAATTTATTTGAAAAAAATATAACATTCAATAATTATTGAACGAATTCAAGAATCGCGGAGGACAACCAAAAATTTTATAAAGAATACTCTCTCAACTAATATATGAGATACAGGCATCAAGTCGCCTGTCTAAATTTACATACTTGTACGTTAGGGTGGATCGAGTCAGAACTGTTGGTACCATTGTTTTCTGAGTTGCATTTTGTCTCCCGATAACTGTCTTTTTTTTAATGCATTCTCCGGGGTGATTAACACCAAATGGGTAAAAAAAACACTTATATTATAATTAAAAAAACCATGAGATTATAAATAAGCCATAAGGTTAAGAAAAAGCCATGAGTTTTTTTTTTACCATAAAGTTTTTTTAAACCAAAGGTTCTACATTATGTGCGTTAAGCATCTCAGAGAATTCAATAAAAAAATATATGACCGTAATCAGGGGGGGGGGGGGCAAAATACAACTCAGAAAACAGCTGTACTAGTTGTTCTGAAAAAATCGATCCATCCTATTATGAGTACCTTTTTTATCACCAGATAATATAAATCACAAATATCTTGCGCTATATAAAGCGAAATATTATATATAACAAACATTTTATAGATTGTTTTGAAGGGTTGTTTCTATCTTAAAATCCGTACAATATACAATATCGTGATTGACTTAATATTTATATTCCCATGCTTGTCCGTTATAGTTT